>CM065396.1:16208483-16313483 GCA_033060915.1 Euryodendron excelsum
GACATTAGAATATAAATATGAGATATTAGAGGACTAAATAATTATTTATTCAATTATATAATACATGGCTAATATGTACCCGCACAACAAATGTTAGCAAGACCATTAATAATTCATAAAAGCAAACATTAATTGGTTCAACAAGCTTTGCCACATTTTAGGATCGTCGATCCGATTCACGAAATCAACACTTCAGCTTTTCTCCCTTTGTCATCACACGCGTAAGCGCGTGCACTTGTCCTCAATGACACAAAAAGTCTATATATATGCGACGGAGGAACAAAGGCAGAGCAAAGAGAGAAGGAAACGAAGAAAAAAAAAACAGTAGGGAAATGTGCGAGAGCTTGAAGAGTGAATACCAATTGTGCGAAGAGATCGGCCGGGGCCGGTTCGGCGTCGTCTACCGCTGCTTCTCGGTCGTTTCCGGCGACTCCTTCGCCTGCAAATCCATCGACAAGCGCCTCCTCTCCGACGCCACCGACCGTGAGTGCATCGACAAGGAGCCCAAGATCCTCCACCTCCTCACCGGTCACCCCAACATCCTCCAACTCTACAAGATCTACGACGACGAAAACTACCTCCATATTGTTACTGATCTCTGCGACTCCGCCGATCTTTACGACCGCCTCGCCGCCCGCACTTTCTCCGAGCCCGACGCCGCCTCCATTTTCCAGCCACTAATCTCCGCCATTGCCCACTGCCACCGCATGGGCATCGCACATAGAGATATCAAGCCTGATAATATACTATTTGATTCTCGGAATAAACTGAAATTGGCCGATTTCGGGTCCTCGGAGTGGTTTGGCGGCGGCGAGACGCGGACCATGAGCGGGGTCGTGGGGACGCCGTACTATGTCGCGCCAGAGGTGTTGTCCGGGAGGGAGTACAATGAGAAGGTGGATGTCTGGAGCGCCGGCGTAATTTTGTATATAATGCTCGCCGGTGTCGCGCCGTTCTACGGCGAGACAGCGGCGGAGACTTTCGAGGCCGTGCTGCGTGGTAATCTTCGGTTTCCGACGAGGATTTTCAGGTCTGTGTCGCCGGAAGCCAAGGACCTGTTAAGGAAGATGATATGTAAGGACGCTTCGAGGCGGTTTTCAGCTGAACAGGTTCTGAGTAAGTAACTTTGCTTCAGTTTTCATCTCTATACCTGAATTGAAGTTTCCAAATTACCTATATTTTCTCAGGAACTGTAACCCTCTGTTTAGTTGCTGAGAAAACGAAGGATGTGAGTAGGGAACAAAAAAATTAGTTTAGTTGTGCGGTTTTCTTCGGTTCTGGTTATTTTCTAATCTCTAAGTCCCTCGGATTTTCACAAGAAAACTGTAACTCATAATTTGGTTGCTAAGAAAAGGAAGGAAAATAGTGTAGACAAAATTGTTCTCTGATATGTTTGTCATTTGTTCTTGTGGTATGCTGTCAAGCACGAATCTAACACGAACATATCCTGGTTTGTTTTGGGTTGCGTTGGTTTCAGTTGTTTTGGCCTTAAACTTGGAACGTTTTCAAGTAACATTTTGGCATCTTTTGTTCTTTTTATTCTTTCATTTTCTCTGCAACCAAACAATGTAATTTAGACCAATTCTGGCTCATTTATTTTTATTAGATTTCATTTGTTTGCATATTGTATTCACCCATTCCTTTGATGTGATTCATCTACTTATGACTTGACTTTATTCTCTCTCTTTGTCAATGCAGGGCATCCATGGATCATCAATGGAGGAGAGACCAGATCGATGACTGATCTGACCTGAAAATTAGCTTCAAACTAACTGACCCTTTGATGTACATACACCACCCATGACTGTTGAATGGATGGTCCTAAGAACCCAGGTTTCTTTCTTGCAGATATAGATAGAGAAAGAAAGAAAGAGGAGGAGGAGGAGAGAGAGAGAGAGAGAGTCCAATGAATCTCTGCACCCATGGGAGACTTGAGAGTTCTCTCTTTTTTGTAACTTTGGAGAGAATCTTGAGGGAGTATATGTATATTTGTGCGGTTTGGTGAATAAAGTTTGTTATGTATATGAAAGAACGAGAAAAAACTTTTTTTTTTTGGGTCTTGTGGAAAGTGAATGGAGAAGTAGTACTGGTGCTTGTATGGAATGAATTAGAATTGCTATAAAATCAGCACGAATCATGTTATCTATTTTGTTCGAGGAAGTGATGGAGAAGCATTAGTGTACTTGTGTTTGTGTGAAATGTATATATAAAATTGAGCATGAACCATGTTTTCTTTTTCGGTAATAGATAAGAATGATGGGATTGAATTTGTATACAGAGTGATACAGTCAAATTTGTATATAAAATTTTTATTGTCGTGGTTCTTAATTATTGAAGGCTATTGTTAACTCATTTGCTAGGATTTTCTATATAAAGGGGAGTTTCGGTCAGCAATTTAAAAGCTACGAGTTGTAAAATACTTTTTTTAACCGATAGATTGGTAAGCAATTTATTTAAGTGGATATTTTAAATAATTTTTGAAGATAAGCCAATAATATTATGAATGGGAATCGGCAAGAAATTCTCATGTGAGTCTCGGTTTTTGGAATATTTTGATGAAGATGGGAGGCATATTACTTGCATATACTTTTGGGATTTTGTATGCCGTCTTCTTTCAGTTTTCTTCTGGAAATAGTCTGATGTCACTGAGTACGTCACTATCCTTCTTTTCTTTTGGCTCACGTTCAAGAGGTTGCTCCCTTTTTTTTTGGTTTTGAAGTTTTGGCGAACACCGTCTTGATTTGCATACAATATTTCATTGTTTTGAAAATCGAACTGTTGACCTAGTCGAAAAAAAAGTCGGGTTATTAATTATTAATTTAATCGTTAAATTAATCGTTATTAATTTGTAATATCATAATTATGTTATTAATTTATTTATTAATAGTAATAAAATGTAATTTATTTTTTTATATTAGTTTTAATACTTAAAATTTAAAATTTTATCTTAAAAGTTAAATCAGCCTGTTTAAGTATTGATTTTAATGACTAAATTATGATTCAATCGTGAGTTTAACCGAGTTTTATCAAATTTGATCAAATTTTAACAAAAATAAATTTAAAAAATTAACTGAACCGTTACTTAACCTAATTTTTGATTTTTTTCGATTGGATCAGTCTGGTGCAGTCCAATTTTCAAAATAATGCAATTTTTGTTTGGTGGTCTTTATGGCTGAATTGAATGCTAAGGGCCCCATTAAATTCTCATTTAAAAAAAATAAAAATAGTTAAAAGATAGTGACGTCATTGGGTCCTGAGTGAGGCTAAGCGTTTAGTAAGATAGTAGTACGTACAACTACGGTTGCGTGGGGGCCTAAGTGTTCAGCGGGACGGTAATATTTACAAGTACGGTTGGAATATGACACGTGCAAGCGTGGACCTGTATGTACATATATAATTGCAAGAAAAGATATAAGATATACTCAAAAAAAAAAAAAATTTTGATACGACAATACTACTAAATTTTTTTACACAGAGTGGGGTTTTTTTTCTTCATTTTTTTTACTCATTGATTGCTTCTCTACTGGAGCAGTGGCATGGTCCTATTTCACACTATCAAAACTCAATTAAACAACATGTTGTCGCATCATTACGAATTTAAAATCTTTATTATATAAAAGGAGAATCATTCCCTTGAAATTATAATTTAATATTATTATGTCTCTAAACTCTAAAATATAATAAATAACTCTTTAAATTATTAATTTATATAATTAATTTTT
Organism: Euryodendron excelsum; assembly: GCA_033060915.1. Taxonomy (NCBI): domain Eukaryota; kingdom Viridiplantae; phylum Streptophyta; class Magnoliopsida; order Ericales; family Pentaphylacaceae; genus Euryodendron; species Euryodendron excelsum. The sequence goes on from CM065396.1 coordinate 16,212,206, forward strand.
TTATTAATAATTTATTAAAAAAATAAATAAATTATTATTATTTAACTTATATGTATTAATAAAAATATAATTTTATATTTAAATTGATCTTTTCATGCAAATATAGGAATAAAATATCATTAGACAATTATTAAAAAAAAATGTAATTCAAGTACAAAATAAACTTTTATTAACATTTGTAAGTTATATAATAATTTTTTATTTACTCTCCTAACTGATTGTTAATAGAATGGGTTAATTTGTTACATATTAGAGTTTAAGGGGTGTAATTATACAAAGTCATAGTTCAAGATGTATGTTTGTAATTAATTCTATGAAAAATGTGGGTGTTTTGATGGCAACTTAAAAAAGTTATAAGTGAAGCTAGTTTTAAAAAATTAATTTTTTAAATAGCTTTTTTAAAAATTAAATTAGTTTTGAAAGTAGCCTTTTAAGAAGTAAGTCAAACACAATTTAAAAAAATTATAAATTTAAATTATAAATCATCAAAAATCGCATCTAAACACTCTCGATATAAATTGAGATTCTCTAACACATGACACTAAAATATATCTTAATATATTCTGGTTTTATATAAAAGATTTCATTATGTGGCTATTTTGTAGCATTGATTACCTATTTTTATTGAATTGGAGAGAATTCCAAGTATCTCATATTGTCAGAAATTTGTGGGCGGGGGAGAGTTTAATTAATTGTGCCACAATCTGTTAGCACAAAAGTTCTTATTTTATTTGGACTTCGAAGTGGTGTTCAAAAAATTTTCTTTTTCTTTTTTTTTTTTCTCTTTTTACTTCAACTAAATAACCCAATACGCTTTTAAGAATATAAGGGGCACAACCAAAAATAAAAAGGCAAAATAAATAAAGTCTGGTTGCTATAATCCCAGTGATCATAATTGAAGGAAATAAACATGAATTTTAATAAATTAAGGACGGAAATTTTAGAAATTCAATTAAATGTATGCCCTTTGACACAATTACAAAGAGAAATTTTATTCTCACAAAATTTATGCACATAAAAATTCATCACAATGATGTTATAACAGTATTTTATTTTTAAAATTAAAATTCAAAATAATTAATATTTTATTATAAAATTAAAAGACTATAAACAAAGTCCATCCGATTTTGTAAAACATTACTCGTTACAAAATTGGATAGTCGATTAATAGATAAATTAATAAACCATGGGTCTTGTCAAGATCAAACGACACAGTTTTTCGCCACGAAAAATGATAAAATAATCCTAATTTCTTTTTCTTTGCGTACTCTGCATACAAGTGATTAATTTATGTGGGTCGCACAAAATTGACAGGTGGATCCCATAACCTTGGGTTGTGAGAAAAAGGGTTGGGGATTCCTTTCCATCCCAGCCCATGCGTGTTTGTTAGGTATTATAGTGGTAAATGGCGTTACTTACGGGGAAGAAATTTCGATTAGTGGACTACCCTATCATATCAATGTTAAAAAGTTTCCAAAAGGGGTTAACATTTGCGTCGTTTTCTCACTGGCTAGCTGTCGGCCTAGGAGCAGGGAAAGGCGTGGGGCCCAGCATCACTTCTGACTATGTTATAGTAATGCCAACTCTTCTGGGCCCACCAGAAACAGTGAGCCCGAGTTGAAGTTTTGTTAAATGTTAGCAGTTAGCACTGCTCTTGTCTTTATATCTACAGCCTTCGCCATTATTGTCCAAGCTTCTGGCAGGTAGATAGGTAGGTAGTTACTTGGGGCACCGTAGACCTGCTGGTTAAGGATCCGCTAGCGATAGGCTAACCATCTTCAACACCGTTAGCTAAATTAGTTAATTAAAATAAATTTTAAAAATATTATTTTTATTTTAGCTGATTATTTTTTAATAATACTTTTTATTGTAACTAATCACATATTAAATTATTTCTTTTTTAACACACTTCAAAAAAGAAAAAAAAAAGAGAGAGAAAAAGAATAATTAGAAAGAAACTAATATTTTAAGTTTATATAGTTGAATAGAGGTTTTTTATATTTGGAGAGCCAAAATAATGTTAACTATTTTAACTAGTCTATTGAAAATGAATTTTGCTACTTTGACTGGCTAAAATAATTAACAAACCAATTTTAAAGAGCTTGTTAAAAATCCTCTTCACAGTCTCTTTGAAATTTGGGGGAGGCAAAGGGGAGGGGTGGGTTTATAAATTTTCTTCTCTTTGTTTGATATTACTTAGGAGGGAGAGGAAAGTGAAAAGTAAAAAAAAAATGAGGAGAAAAAATATGCATACTCTCTCTCTCTCTCTCTCTCTCTCTCTCATTTCCTTTTATTTTTTACTTTTTTTAAAAAACAAGCAAAAAAAATAATTTTTAAAAATTATTTTTTCCTTCCTTTTTCTTCTCCTCCTCCGATCTATCCAAACATGCTGTTAATACATAATCAGTTTGCAAAGATGCTGATAGGGGTAAGAGCGTCATTTGCAAAATGCTTTGAGAAAATATTGAGAAATGTTTGGAAAAATTTAAGAAATTTTTTATTAAAAGTCAATATGCACAAAGAAAAAAAATAATAACAGGAGCCCTCATTCTATAATTGTCTAATTCAAAAAATGCAAGAATTACCCGTAAATTTGGAAGATTGGGTTAGTTATTTTTGCATACCGCGACAGAATTGTTAGAAAATGAAGCTCAAAATTATGGGTGTGTGCATGATAAATTTATGATTCATCTGTAGGATAAAAATATCAGGGTAAATTCGAGTGATTTTCAAAAAGTCGAGCAATTCTATTTCTATGATGGAGAGGGCTGGGATAGACTTGAAGTCATTGAATCAATTTGTCTCAAGAGTTAATCACAAGGGTGATCTAGTGGTGCTCGTCTTGCATGACGTCTCAAATTTGATTATTTCTCACTCATTTTTGTAACTGGTCATCATTTATTTAATGTATAAAATTTACATAGTTTATGTAAACAGTGACCATGTATCAGGGAACTCTCTTCGAAAAGGAAAACTTGTTTTCTCAAAAACTTGCTTTCATAAGGGATACAAAACTCTTATTAAATTTAAAAAAAAAAGTTTTAGGAAACAATTTTGATATATTTCCAATACTCTAATATAATTCAAAGAAACTTGTTAGAAGCTCTTAAGAACTATCATAAAAACTTTCTAAAATTTTGATCATTTCTTATAATTTTTAGTATTTTTCACGCTAGTAAATTTTATTATTTAACAATAATATATGATTTTTAAATAAAAGTCTATAGATAATGTTTTTATATCGTTCTTATTTCTGTAGGACAACAATTTCTAGGAATTCAAAAGATAATTTACAATTATTTCTTAAAAACAGGGTGTATTTAAAAAAATTTCCCAAAAATAATTTGTGAAAACAGTTTGTCCAAAAAAAATTTCTTTACTAGTTCTAAACTTTTTTATGATGAAAAATTCTAGAAGCTCAGAATGTTCAATGAGAGAGAGAGAGAGAGAGACAGAGTCCACATGAACTTTTGGCAGTATATGGAGTTAAAAAGGAATTTGTGCTGCTATCTAAATTTTTTTAATTCCTTTCTATAATTATATATATTATAATTTACGTATATCGAAGCCAGAGAGAGATTCGCTTATGTTTGTAGGGGCCTTTCTTTATTTGTTATCTAACAATGAAAGCAGTAGCATGACTTATAAAGCCTTGTAGTTCATAAGCCATTGGACGGTTCTGATCGGTTATGTGAAAGTGCTGAACATGTGCATGTGACGATCACGTGCCATGTTTTGGGAATCTAATTTGTAACAATCTTTGAAAGTCTCTTTAAAGATTGTTCTAGATTAACCTATATAAATAAATATTTGAACGAATTTTATAAAAAAAAAAATCAATTTTTACCTACAATTTTATAAATATTTATCAATTTTAACCAACCTATTTAGAAACATTTGTCTATTTGCTTTTCTAAAAAGTTATGAATACTATCCTTAAATAGTTATTTCATTTTAAAGACCAATTTATTTACTATACATGTAAAAACTTATATATATCATACACAGGTATGGAAGTCCAATTTTCTATTATTGATTACAAATAAAAAATTCTATTGTTATGAAAAATAATTACCTTCTATAAAAAAAATTTTGATTCCGCCAATGCTCACATGCATACTTTCAAATACCTATCCTTGAAAGTATGCATGTGGTTGGTCTTGTAATCTATATAGCTCCTAGGTAGATACATGGGTATTGGCTTTGTAAATATTTTCGCATTGCCGCCATTGAAATTAAGCAAAGCATCTTTGAAATTTGGCAGGGGTATATTCAGAATATGCTTTGGTTTATGTTTATATTTTCATGTATGTATATAGTCCAATCCAATGGAGAAAAGCAATTGACATAGTTAGGGGTGGATGGGTTTGGGGACCACTGGCCATGCTGTTTGTCTCCAAGTTGAATGTTTCTTGAGGCTGTCGCCTGTCAATGCATGATTTCAGGAAAGGACTTGTTAATTTTTCAAACCAATGACTTCGAGAAGAAGCAAGTTATTAATCAGATCAGTGGAATAGCAGATCAAGTTTGTGCTATTTTTCAATGGGACTATATATATATATATATATATATCTATAGACTATCAAATGAGATGTAGGACCAGGCTGATAAGTCGTAAGTGTGCTTGGTTTTATCTAGTTTAATGGATTTTGAACTACCAATAAAGTTTCCAAGAAAATGAGTGCTAGTTGGGAAATCAATTTTCTCCAAACACTTAACTCAAGAACCCAGAGGAAATTCGAGGGAAAATCATTGGAAACATATCTAAATCATTTTGAAAATTTTATAGAAACTTACCCAAATAGAAAGGAAAGGAACTCTATGAAAACATAAGGAAAAAAAAAAAACACTTGGGAAATATTGGAAACTCTTTTGAGATAAGTGCTTTCTATAATTTAATCCATTTTTCTAACCTTGGAAACTTTTCTTTGTTTATTATATTTATTTCCTTCACTCCAAAACCTTAAATTGTTTGCGAAGTTTTAATCTCTGTTCATCATATGACTACTTAGGTAAACCATATTGCTTCTATCAAAATTTTTAGATTTTTTTTATTTATAATTCTGATATTTCGCTTCCCCTCCAATTTCTGGCTTTTCAGGGTTAAAAAACGTTACAAAATTTGGCTTTCTTTTCCCTTTTCCACTGTTGGGAAAATAAAGAAATAGGCTTGGCTAGAGGAGTACGTGTACCTAATTGAGGAAGAAGGTCCATCCTAACCTAAATAATTATAAAGCATTTCACATATGAAACAACCTGAGTCACATTTTGATGCAACTCATATCTACTTCAAAATGATAGGAGAAGTAGTAAGAGGGAGTGATGGGGAAGTAGCTGTAGTCGGAAAAAAGTCCAGTAGTTAAGACAATACTAACTTTTCAGTAGTCATCTCGATTAAATAGTGATATGTGATATTTATTATATTAGTGTCATTAATTGGTTATAAATAGAGTCATAAAGAAATAAATACCACATAACAAAACCTATAGGCATGAGTATTAAAAAACTTTGTTTAGAATGGATTCAGAAGAGACAAATGCCAATTACTTCCACACAAATTTAAGTTTAGAGTGGACACCCATCAAATGCACAAAAAAAAAAAATCGTAACATAGCTAAAATTACGGGTGCTAGTAACTAGCTTGCTATTAGAGTATTTTTTAATCTAGAATATATACAACATGAGCATGAATCATGGTTTCTTTATGGCAATTTCTGCAGGAATTTTTCAGGGGAGTTTTGATTGTCGTTATCTTGATTCTTGAAGTAATTTTTTAGTTTTGATGGAGATGGAGGCATATTACTTTGCATATGCATGCTTTGGGATTTTGTGTGCCAGTCTTCAATTTTCTTCTGGACGTAGTATGATGTCACTGAATACATCACACTCCTTTCTCTTTTGGCCCAAGCCAAGCTCAAGGGGATGCTCTTGCTTTCCGAAATTTTGGTGAACATCCTCCACTTCACTTGCACATCACAGTAATTTTGTTTGGTGGCCCTATGGCTTAGTTAAATTTACCAATGAAAAATGCCTAATTATATTCTCATTAAAAAATACTATTCTTTCATAATTTTTGTACAGAATATTATAATAAAATAATAAAATAATGAGACTGTGATAATTTTATAATTAAAAGCATTTTGAAGGGTTTCTTTTTTTTTAGTCATTGAAAGGGATTACAAGGAGGGCCGAAATCGAGAAAAGGATTTGGAAGAAGGGGGTTTGTACTCTTAATCTTCCAAAGGGAATATGAAAAAAGGAATTTTAATGGGTTCTTTGTTTCAAAATAAAAGGCCTACAACACAGCCATATTATTTTCTCCACACTTTTTATTTTTATGTATATCATTACTCACATAAAAAAGTAAAAAGGAAATTTCTTTGGGTGCATGAGTGGGGGTGATGAATTGTTTCATGTTTTTCTCCCTTAATTGATTGATTGCTTCACCACTAGAAGAGTAACATGTTGCTATTTCAATGTTCTATATCTCATATTGACAATTATGTGGGTGGGGAGAGAGGTTAATTATGCCACTAGTTGTCATCATTAAAAAAAAAAAAAAAAAACAAATCTTATTTTGACTCAAGTGTCGTGCAATTTTTTATTTTTTATTTTTTACTTTAACAAATGACATCATACAGTTTCAGGTTGAGTAATAAACTATCATTTTGTTTCTTGAACTTTATTTCAAGTTTTATTGTCATCTTCTAAGTTTAATTTTCTATTTAAGCGTTTCAACTTCCATAGTCAAGTCCTATCAACCTATTTGCTAGAAAGGTAGGAAAAACCCATCTTATTATGTCATGTGCTTCATATTCAAGCTAATTTCATAGTTTAAACAAGAAATTGAAAGATTGCATATACAAGAGATACAGAGACGTATCAAAGAGAAACTCAAGCTATTTCAAGTGATGCTCGTTTTCAATTCAAGGTGTAACATATATAAGTAATAGATGATGTAACATAGTTAGATTTTATCAGTAAATGATCATAGCTAATTGATTTAATTATAAAAGTTATATTGCTAGCTCAAACACAAATTAAGAACTGGAAGACCAAATTGAAAACTTGAACAAAGTTCGAAGGCAAAATAACAATTTGCCCTTCTAAGAATATAAGAGGGCACAACCAAATATAAAGGTGAAAAGAAATAGAGTCTGCTTGCTATTATCTCAATGATCAAACTTGGATTACCTTATAATTATGAACTAAATTTCGACAGTGATCCAATTCAAAAGAGATAAACTAAATTTCATTAAAGGATAAACTAATAAGGCATGGTTCTTATCATGGTCCTCCAACACTAGTTTATGGGATTAGGGACCTATCAAACTCAAACAGCACAATTCTCCACCATGTGATTAGGGTTCCATATATGTGTTTGTTAGGTATTAGGTATTAGGTAAATAGCTTTACGAGGAAGAAGAAAGTTAGATTAGTGGACTACCATATCAATCAGTCAATGTTTATATGTTCCACAAGCTTTTGCTTAGCTGGGCTGCCTTGGAGGGGAAGGCGTGCAGTTGGAGACTTGTTAGGTAAGACTTTCAGAAAGACACAACTTGGAACCCTAGAACATTCTACCCAACTTCAAAGACACAACTTTGAAAACTTGTTCTTCAATTAAATTGTGAAATGTTACTCAACTTGAGCGAGTAAGATGATGAAACGTGAATATGCGTTGGGTTAACTTAAGAGGTTGACAGGGTGTTCCTAAATCATACTATAAGATCTTCTTCAATTCGGTAAAAGAATTTAAATTTGTAAGGTTTTGAAACAAACTCTTTTAACTCATTTATGAGCTCCAAGTATAGTAGAAATTGATTTACTTTCATCACAAATATTCACCTTGAAATCGAATAATTAGACGAGAAAATTCTCCGGGCCTTACAGGCTTTAATTTGATAGAACTTTCTGTCCTGCTTGATTAATGTATGCAGATTTTTGTATTTTGGTTGTTGGAGGTTACCCCTATTTATAATTGTAAGTGAATGAGAATCATTTTGGTGTCATTCATGCATGCGCAATCTGTATTTTTCAACCTATGGTCCTGTGCAATTTTATAATTTGTTCAAATTTACTTGTCTACAAACAAATTCTATAATGTAGAGAATACTGACAAATTCATAAGCATTAGGTATTGAAATAATTGGAATTATTGGAGAAAATACCAAAATTGTTCAGAAAAATTTAAGAAAATTTTTGGTTGTAAAAAAAGCAATCTGTAGAAAAGAAAAATCTTAAAACTATCAAACCTTATTTTATAATTTTCTAGTTTATAAAATTCAACAAAATGCAGGAATTACTAGTAAATATTTAGAAGATTTGAAAAGGATTGAGATTTTGTTTGTAAGATGAAAATATTGAAATAAACTTAGAAGATTTTCAGAAAATTCAAAAAAAATTATTGCTATGATGTAGAGGTCTGGGAAGGATTTGAAGTTACTTAAATCAAGTGGTCTAAAGAGTTAGGGGTCATAAACTGTGTGTATTTGCGTTTGTTATTTAGTTGGCTTCATCTCTCACAAACTCAAACTGCGTGTATTTGCATTTGTTATTTAGCTAACTATGTGTATTTGCATTTGTTATTTAGTTGGCTTCATATCTCTCTCTCTCTCTCAAAGTAGATAAAAGTTACTAAGAGGATTAATATTTAAAATGATTGAACAAAATTGGATGCTAAAAAAAAAAGAATGCGTTTAATCGTTTTTTTTCAAGAGTTTAAAATATTAGTTCTCAGATTCTTCTTTGAAATTACTAGAAAAAAAAAAAAAAAAAAAAAGGAAATGGGGGCACCTATGAAATTGATATGGAGTAAAGTCTTTTGCTTAACACAATATAGTTTTAACAATATTAATACGCATTATTTTGGTCCAATGGAAAACTCAACATAAATTGAAGTATGAACATTTCAAGCCCAATCACAAGTTTATAAAAGCTTGAGGCTTCTTTTCCTTGTTTGTAGGCCCCTTTTATTTGTTTGCTTTTCTAAGCAAAGAAGTAGCATGACTTATAAAAGTTTGTTGTTTTATAAGTCAGTCATTGTACCGTTTTGCTTGGTTATGTTTAAGTGTTGAAAATGTCCATCCATTTGACCACCATGTGCCTGGTTTTGGGAATCTAATTTTAGCTTCTTTGGAAGTCAGTTGTAAAGATTATTCTAGATGAACATAGTATTTGATCAAGTGCTTGACATGTTATTGTTAATATTAGAGTCAATAGTCTACTATGAATATGGGCTCCCTTCTTCTTGGTTTTGTAAATATTTTTCTCATATGCATGCTTTTGAATTTGGAGACAAGAAATGACAAAAATATTATTGCGACAGAATTGTCATTAATTCTAACAATTTTCATCCATTTTACATATAAATCCAAAATACAAAGAGATTATAGGTTCATTTTAAACAACAAGAAGACATTTAATTTTTTCTTAAATACTAAAGAGTAAAGTGTAATTACTTCTTATATTTATATTGGGAAACTGTCAAAAAATCAAACAGCACAATTTTCCACCACAACGCTTCATGTGGTTGTTTGTAAGGTAAATGGCGTTACGAGGAAGAAAGTTAGATTTAGTGGATGACCATATCTATCAACCAACGTTAAAATGGCTTTTGGGCCATTTTCATTGTACCCCAGCTTAGCTTAGCTAGCTCTTGTTGGATGTTAGGTTGGAAGTACTACTTGAGAGACACAACTTGAAACAAGATTTTTTGAATTTCTCTCCCATAACGTGAATAACCCGGCATAGATATCATAATCGAATCGGACATTGAACCAGTCAAAATATCGATTTTTAGTTCATTAGTTCAACAGGTTCAACCAATATTATAGTGTTATATATATTTGAGTTATTATATAATCTATATATATATATATATATATATTAAATATGGTATAATTAATTACCAATCAAGTAATAGTTTAATGGTAAAGTGGTCAAACTTTTTATGTTAGTCACAAGTTAAAAAGTTAAATCTCAGTCCTTGAATTAAAAAGTTAAAAAACAAATGATCATTGAATGAAAACATTTGAAAGTATCAAGATGATTTTAGTAAAAAAAAAATAATTACCACAAATGTGATATATGATTATTCCAAATATGAGTCGTAGTTATCACAAAATGTGATCCATATCATCAGATTTTATGGGAACTGTTATTACTTTAGTAATTATAGTCAATGCAATTGGTAACTACTCTCCCAGTCAATTCAACTGCTCTCACGGTCAATTCAAGAGGACAAGTCATGTCATTTAGAATATATTGCGAACTCACAATTATTTCGTATTGAAATAATTAGAGTTAATTGAGAAAAAAATTATTGAATAAAAGCAATATGTACATTAAAAAAAACTAACATATGAATCCCCATTTTTAATTGTCTAATTCAGTAAATTTAGAAAATAAAAGAATTACTCGTAATATTTGGGAAAATTTTGAGAATTATTGAATATGCTATTCAAGAATCGTCTGTAAGATGAAAATATTGAAATAAATCATGGAGATTTTCAGAAGGTTAAATTTCATTACTATGATGTAGAAGGCTGGGATGGACTAGAAGTTACTCAAGTGGTCTAAAGAGTTAGGGTGTGGGTGTATTTGGAATTATTATTTAGTTGCCTTCATCTCTCTCTCTCTCTCTCTCTCTCTCTCTCTCTCTCTCAAAGTAGATAAAAGAAAGTCAAATTACTAGGAGGATTATTTGACATAATTATTGACCACAATTGGATGCTCAATGAAGGTTTTAAAAAATCATTCAATCTTGCTCTAAGGAGTTTATTGTTTGTTTTGTATCAAATTTGAAAAAAAAAAAAAATCAGAATGTGTTTAATGATATTTTTTTTCAAGAATTTCAAATATTAGTTCTAAGATTCTTTTTTTTGTTGTTGTTGTTGTTGAAATTTCTAGAAAAAAGATGGGGCTAGCTTTCAAATTGATATGGAGTAAAGTCTTCGGTCAACACAATAATTTAATAATATTAATATAATTATTTGGTCGAATTGTAAACTCAACATAACTTGCGGTAAGAACATGAACATTTCAAAGCCCAATCACTTATCAAAATTGCATGAGTCTCTGGTAGATGATTCTAGAAGCTGAGAATGGCTATTGAGGGATAGTCCACATGAACTTTTGCAGTTGTATGAAGTTTAAAAAAAAAAAAACTTTACATCTGTTTAAAATTTTATAATCTTTTTCATAATAGAACGGTAGCTCAGAGCACAAGGACGCGTCTGGAGATAGTTAAATATACACAATCTTACTCCACGTGTAAAGAGACTGTTTTCGTATTGTGAATCTGTGATGCCCATATTGCAATGGAACAAATTGACTGTATCACCTATGATTATAGGTGACATTAATTTAGTTCATCAAAGCCTTAGGCTTGCTAGAGAATTCGAGAACCAGTCCAGATTTCCTTAATGTTTGTAGGCTCCTTTGTTTATTGCTTATTACTAGCAAAGAAGTGTATGACTTATAAAAATTTATTGTTTATAAGTCAGTCTTTGTAATGTTTCTGCTTGGTTATGTGCGGCAAGTATATATTGATAATGTTCATGCATGTTACTACCATGTGCCCTGTTTGTTTTGGGAATCTAATGTAGCATCTTTTGAAAGTCTTTTCAAAGATAGTTCTAGATGAAAATGTATAGAGATATTCGGTCAAGTGCTTGACATGTTATTGTTTATATATGTTAGTCAATATTCTACTATGAATATGAGCTCCCTCCCTCCCTCCCTCTTTGTTTTTTAAATATTCTTCTCATATGCATGCCCTTGAATCTATGCAAAGCACCTTTTGAAATTTTGACAGAGGAGGCATATGCTTTGGTTTATGCTTATATTTTTCATGTTTGTTTATATTTATAGTCAATGGAGAAAAAGCAATTATCATGCTATTTGTCTTCATATATAGTTTAATGTTTCTTGAGGCTGTCAATGCTCATGATTTCAGGAAAGCACTTGTTTGTTTATTTTTCAATACCATTAACTTTGAGAAGAATCAATTTAGATCTGTGGAGTAGCAGATCAAGCATCTGCTATTTAATAATGGGACTCCTTAGATTACAAATGAGATATAGGACCAGGCTGATAAGTGAGCTTGCATGGTTCTTCTTGCTTAAATGGATGGTGAACTAGCAGTAAAGTTGAACTAACGCACAAGATAACACTTAAATTTTCTAACTCATCATATGGGGTTTGAGCTTATAATTTTCTATGACCAACTAAATAAAAACTATTTTCTTGAAAAGTGCCTCTTTAATTTCTTCTTATTTTTCCAACCTAGCCAAACAAAAGCAAGAAATTTAACTTCTTTCATTTCATATTTCTTTTTCGTTTCTGTTAACAAATCCAAGAACCAAGCATATCATTAGTTTCTCACCTCTAAAGACAACCACTTCAAGTTAGACAATCCTAGAAGCATAGAATTTTCATCACATTAATATTTAGTCCATTTTAAACCAAGATATTAATCTAGTTTTTCAAAGCCCAAGGCTTTCAAAACAATCTAAGAACCTCTTCAAATTGGTTTTTTTCGAAGTAGCAGTATGACTCGTACAGCCCTCAATTAGTGGTTTATTTTGTCTTATGTCAAATGTTAAAATATGCATGACATCATGATTTGGGATAGAGTTTAATTTTTAACACTGTTTTTTTTTTACTCGGTCAGTGTTTTAAAATTGAACTCTTTCAGAATATGACATAGCATCTTTGAAAAACTCAGAAGATTTAGATCTTGATCTATTTGAATCCATAGTCTCCTGTAGTCATTAAAAAGAAAAGAAAAATGACCATGATGGGCTGTATGAAAAGGAAATGAAAGAAAAGTGGAAGGAAAACCACATACCCTTTAATTGGGAAAGTGGAATGAAACAGTGAAACACAAGATTAAAAGAAAATGAAAGGAAAGTGGAAGCAAAACTCTTTCACTTTCTTGAAATTCAAAGGGGAGAGAGAGAGAGAGAGAGAGTTATTACTTTTCCTTCCTTGCTTTTCCCTTCCCTTCCCTTTCTCTGCTAGGTAAAATAAACAAGGGAAGAGAGGAAATTAATTATTTTCCCTTCCCTCTTCAACTTCCAAACAGGCTTTAAAGATTAGGTACCAAGTTGATCCATCCCTGTAATAAAGACACTTACCAAGAAATTCTTGAAAAGAAAACCAGTATCTGATTGCTGTTGTTGTCTTGATAGCATCTAGCATTAAACAGTTAATATAATCAAATGATTCAAATAGCCTTACCTAATGGTCCACGAGAATCATGATTTCTGCACTGAAATGCTATATAACATATTGACAGCCAATTCTATTTTGCAAGATTATGATAATTCTCCTTCAAGCAATAGATTCAATTTTGCAGGAAATCAATTCAACTAACATGCTTCGAAATCCAAGCAACAGATTCAATTAAGACTGCATTCAAATCACGTTTATTGTTTACTCTCAAAGTTGAAGTATCCTCATTGATCTTCAGAGCCTATTGCTGGTGTAGCATGGAATTTCATAAGGGGCAGCAAACCTTAACCAATATAAGTAGTTCTAATCCTTAATGTTGTGTTTGGAACCCAAATTTATTAAGAAAAAGAAAAGGAAAAGGTGAGCGAAAATAGAACAAATGAAAAAGTATATTTGTTCCCTTTTCTCTCACCTTTTCATTTTCCTTTTCTTTTAATCACCAAATCTTTGATCCAAACATAGGAGAAAGTTTTATCTTATGTTTGTATTGACTTCTCTACTACTAACCAAACATCTCAAAAAAAGATTTCAAAGATTTTAGTTGCGCACATACCTAATGCAGTTTAGATGAGAAATTAAACAAGAGACCTGGGATCGAATCGGTAGATATATCATTGGATCATGACTGTAATCTTTTTCTGTCCGTAAGGATCCCACCAGAGCGCTTTCCCAAACACACCTGCTATATCAGTAGAAAAAAACACCTACATTTTGACATGAGATGGAAACTAGCTGCACACCCACTCCCATTCACATGGCATTTGAAGCGGAGAAAATGGCAACCAAATCAACAACAGACTCCAGTAGGATCAGTACTTGGAATTCCTCAAATGACAGAAATTCCAATTTCTTGCGATCTCAATGTCTAGCAAATTGACACCCCCTTATTTGACCCGGGGATGGTAGACCTCTGAGAATGCCTAATGTAATGAGGCAACCGGAAAACGGAGAAATGAAAACTAGATGAAGTAAAATTTCAATAGCAATTTTTTTGAAAGTAGAGCAAAATCGGGAGGCAGGCCAGTAAATTAATAGCAGTAATTCTATGATTTGTAGAGAATACAAACACAAGGACAAATTGCTAAGAACTTGACATTCTTCCAAATCTCATAAAATATGAGCAATATATTGAATCCACACTAAGGATTAAGAGCAGCAGCTTTAGCTGCTATTAGTGTACATGGAAGAAGAAGAGATTATATCCTTTCTTCAAAACCAACTTTATGACGTTAATATAATCTTTGCATTTGTTTCTGATACTTTTTTTTCCAATTTTTACAATTTCATCACTACAGGGTGAAATTAAGTGGACGTTGACTTTCTTTTATTGGCCAGATTGGCATGTGCATGACCCAACTGGACTGTGGCAACTCCACCAAAACCAAGTGTCTCATACTTTTGAACCAAGGAACGACTGCATGCCAATGAAAGAACTTCAAGAGTTAGTAAAAGCTATCATAAACTGAAAGACATGTATAAAAATCTCTGCTTTCTCCAGAAAATATATATACGCACTTGTACATATAGCCACACATTTATGTTGAAGTATGCCATTCAATGGAACATATACAACAACAACAACAACAACAACAACAACAAAAACATAGTGGACTATATGATAGCCTTGCTACACGTCAGAAAATAAATTACACTAACCTCCCCTAAGGTTTTTGATAATTCAAGAGACCTCCCATGTGCTTTATGAAATTACAAGGACCTCCCTTGCCGGAGTTGTTGGGTGACGGTTGGTAATGAAAATTGAAGTGTAAAATTACTCCAGTGTTCCCACTGTTTCCCATTGTTGTCGATAACATCTATTGATAGAGGATGGTGAGTGGCCTTTGGGGAAGTTATGGTAGGCACTGAGATGATTGGGGAACACCAGAGGTGAAAGTTGTGAGAGTTAAGGCAGTCTTAGGAGAAAGAGAGTGGTAGTGGGGAACCAAAGCTTCTGAGCTTGTCAGAAAGCACTGTTGCATTGCATTATCTCGCATGGCAAGGAAGACCAACTATTTATAGAAGGGTTAAGGCTTGAAGGTCAGCTCACCCATGAACTATGTCATGTGCTCAGGTAGAGACGATAGGACAGGTGACTAGCTGTCCTATACCTGGCAATTTGGAGGTAAAGCATGCAGGCTCCGAATTCCTCACATGCCTTATGAGGCCTTAGAGGTGGATGGGTGTTTAGCCCGGGAATTGTAAAAGTGGTTAGGTGATCTTGTATTCATCTAGAGTCTTCTTGAGGAGTTCTCTTTCTTTAAACTAGGTCAAAATGCAAGTCCCTTGAAGGAGAGTGGAACGAGTGGAGAATCCCTTGATAGCTCTCAAGGTAACTGGAGGTGGCCATGATAACATTGGAGATAAACCCTGGAGGGTAAATTGGAGATGAGGGAGTAAAGGCACAGGAGAGGCACGCACAAATGGAGAATCCATTGGCCAAGCCCTGAGGGTATTGAGCCTAAAACGGAGATTCCTTTGGCCAAGGCAAGGGGGTGCCTTGTTTGTGTCCAGGTCATATCTCAATGCCTAAGCTCGAGTTTAATGCATCATGTGCATTATCCTCATTGGCGAGACTCAACTTTGTAGGGGAGCATGTAAAGATGTGTAATTGGTCCACATGTCACCTCACATTAACATGTGGAACCACGCTTAAGGAGTTAAAGATAACATGGCGATGAGGTGAAGTGCCACGTAGTAGAGACATGTAACCACAACAACACACTAAAGTTATGGCATTTATTATTCCCATTACAGGATTATCAACCCCCAAGAGTTTTATAACATTTAATTTATACAAAAACTAATGTTTCTTTCACGAAAACATCTGGTCGTAAATTTTTTTTTTATTTTTTAAATCCAACCACCTTCACCCACCCATAATGATGGACTACCCGAGTCTCCGGCAACACCAACAATCGTCCTTTTCCTTCCAGCACCTATCCTTTCCTAGAACCAAATCTCCATCAAACATCAAAGTCACCGCAACCTTTTCCCTTCCAGCATCTCTCTCCTTTCCTAGAACCAAATCTCCATCAAACATGAAAGCCACCACAATCACTTTTCCACCCCTTCTGTCACAGACAATTACTATTGTCAACAATTGGTGACTTTGATGAACCCCACAATCATTCTCCCACACATTTGCAGATTCTATGAACCCCATAGTCAAGAACCAAAAATAAATAAATAAAAACACAACCATACATGAAATCATTTGCTATGCACACTGTGTTATCTATTGATTTTGTTTCTTGCTCTCCATTGGCAGCGAGAATGGAGTCTGTCTATCTGCCTAGTTTTGGAATATTTTCCCGTTGTGACTTGAGAGTATATCTCAGGTCTTATAAGTGGTACTTGTGAATGAATGGCCGAGTAGGGCCGACATTTGTATAGTTGTCAATTTGTGGACAAGAGCAACGAGAAAAATCAAGCTCCCAAGATACTTTTGAAACCTCAAAAGCAATGGGTTAAAATACCTCCTTTGTGTAAAAAAAAAAAATGTGAGTATGTTAGTGTAAAGATGACATATGCGTGTATACATATTTTTGTGAATCTGAATGTGTATTGACTTCTACGTACATATATGCATAATACCTTTGTTAAATGTGACTGCTACGTACATATATGCATATGTATTATATACTAGGAAACATTAACACTCCGTCTAGGGTACCATTTGCGTGTCAGACACATATACTCCTCGAACACGTCGAGACACTTGTCAGACTCGCCAATTGGCATGTCTACTATTTTTATTAATACTTTTTCCATAGGACACGTCTCAAACACATTGGGTACACGCGTGCCCCTTAGTTGGACACATTTTGGGACACAAAATGGTTGAAATGTTATTGTTAAAAGTATTAAATGGTTTTGAATTTATAAATTTCAAAACTTCTTTTTGATAAGTAAAGTAATTATTATAAACAAAAGACGCCTTCAAGAAGGGGGCGAAACCCTAAACATAGATATAAAAGAAAAAACCAACCGCCTATATATCCATAGGCATGTACAAATTTTCCAAAAAATCCACCAAAAAAAATAAGACAAAAGGAAGAAGCATTAACTAACCAAAAATAAAGGGAAACGAGAGTAATTTCCTTTAAGCAATAAATTGGATTCTCCACTCCTTCAAATGCCCTACGGTTCCTTTCCAACCAAATATACCACATAATGCACAAGGGAGTGATCATCCAAGCCTTCTTGACCAATCTACGTGGGCAGCTACTCCCCCAACAAGTGAACAAAGCAGAAACAAAGGAAGGCATAACCCATTCTGTACAGCGAATATACCATGGCCCACACTTCTCTAGCCACAAAGAATATGATTTACCGACTCTCCACAAGATTTGCACATGTAACACTAGTCCAACAAAATTTTCCTCCTTTTTCTAGGATTATTCGTGATAAGAATAGCAGCATGAGCCGCCGTCCAAGCAAAAAAAAACCCCACCTTAGGACGTGCATTCCCTTTCCAAATACCTTTCCATGGAAAACTCAACTCTTTCCTACCACACAATGAACTACAAAATGAGCAGACTGAGAATAAGCCATTCCTGGAAGCATGCCAGACTAATCTATCATCCCCATCCCCACTCACTTCAGAGTCATATAACATACCAAAAAAAGCCGTCATGGACTCCACCTCCCAATCAAGTAAGTTCCTCCTAAATTGTGGAGACCACAAAATGCCCCCGTCAGTTAAGGAGAAACAACTCGCTACTGAAGCTTCCTGATCACTAGCCACCACAAATAAATTAGGGACTATGTCCCTCAATGGCTCCTGTGACCACTCAATGGCCCCTGTGACCACACCAAATATCTGTCCAGAACCTCACTTTACTGCCATCCCCAACTTTAAAGGAAATCAAATTAACAAAATCATCCGACACTCCCTCCAAACCCCCACTCCATAAGGGCCTCTACATTGACCTGAAACCCAACCATCCCTATCACACCAAATTTCCCAACCATGACTTTTCTCCAAAGACGACTCCTATCCTTCTCAAACCTTCATAGCCATTTTTACAGGAAAGCTTTATTAAATAATAAAAGCTTTCTGATTCCCAAACCACCACCTTTAATCGGCTCACACACCTTCCCCCAATCCTGCAGGTGGTACTTAAATTCGTCTCCAATACCACCGCACAAAACATTCCGCTATAACTTCTCTAACCTTTTTGCCACAGAGCAAGGAATAGAGAATAAGGATAACACACAAGTGGGCATTCTAGAAAGAGTGTTCTTGATAAGAGTCAGGCGTCCACCATTTGATAAATACTGCCTCTTCCACATGAACAACTTCCTCTCAAATCTCTCCAACACCCCCTCCCATACCACTTTTGACTTGGAATGAGGATCCAAGAGGTAAACCCAAGTAGGAAGTTGGAAATGAGCCAACTCTACAACCAAAATTAGCTGCCAACTCATGAACATCCATCACTTCTACCACCAGAACAATCTCACTTTTAGCCAAATTAACACGTAGCCCCAAAACAACCTCCAAGCACAACAATACACATCTCAAGAACCTCAACTCTGTCTCTGAAGCACCACAAAAGAGAATAGTGTCATCTGCGAACAAAAGATGGGACACTGTAATAGTTTCACCCCCTGTCCCCCACTTCAAAACCATGGATTAGCCCTTCTGCATCAACCCTCTTTAACATAAGACTCAGACATAAGACTCGGGGCTTCCATCACCATAATGAAAAGAAAAGAAGAAAGGGGATCCAGCTGTCTCAATCCCCTCGAACTAGCAAAAAAGCCTCTAGGCACCCCATTCACCAAGACCGAAAAGCGAATTATAGCTATACAAAAACGCATCCACCTTCTCCACTTTTCTCCAAATCCTATCCTTTGTAATACATATAGCAAGAAATCCTAACACACACAGTCATAGGCTTTCTCAATGTCAAGCTTGTAAATATCCCCAAAGTATTACTTTTAAGCCTAGAATCCACACATTCATTAGCCACCAAGACCGCTTCAAGAATTTGATGACCACCTACAAAAGCATTCTGAGACTCAAAAATAACTCCACTGATAACCCTCTTCAATCTTCCTGATAAAACCTTAGCTAAAATCTTGTAGATACTGCCAATCAAACTAATTGCCCTGAAGTCCTTACACCAAAACATAAAACACCCAAATTCAGTTCTTCAAATTCTTAACTAGTTAGTTATTTTATTATAAACGTGAACTTGTTTAGTCATTTTCATCTTATTTTTTGTGGTATATAGATGTTATATTCATATACATAGCCTATGTTACCCGGACTCGAGTACTGCTGTTGGATACGGGTACGTGTCTAGAGGTCAGATTCACCTTTTTCTCTTATTATAGGATACGTGGACTGGGCTAAAGAGTACCCAAAAATTGGATATGTGTATGGAGAGTTGGCTAAAAAGTGTCCAAGAATTATAGCATTGTGCAAGCCATTTTTGTAAACGATAATCATATTGAAGAAACAACCCCTTCAAATGTACAAATACATATACTATTGTAATATTTTTGCTTTTACATGAGTTATATATTTTCCTTTCTAAGGTTTATGTGTGAATATTTTGTTAATGTATTTTTATTCACTTTTTTAAAGGGAGTCGTTATTTTAATGTCTTCGTGTAAGGTAAAGCACTGACCATCTTCATCTACACAATATATATCTTTGTGCATATGTGGATGTATGTTGCTGAAGACATGCCGACAAAAGTTGCTGGAGTGATTTCATTGTGTGATGTCAAGCGACAACTCCAAATTGGTTTATGAGAGTGAAATCATTGTTTGATATTAGTTCAATGATGATGATGAAAACTTTGATAGTCTCCTCTAGACTGTGCATGTCTGTCACCAGAAGGTAATATTGGCAAAAAGTAATCTGCCAACAGTCATTTTTGACTTTTCAAACTGCTTGCTTCCTCTAGTGGAGTGTGATATCATAGTGATGCAATCTTTCACTAGCTTTGATTTTTCCATGTGCGATGTAGTAACTTCAGACCAAATTGATTTAATATCTCCACCATATCCGTATCTTCATTTTTTGAAAAAGTTGTCCCCTGTCCACATTTATGATAAAATCTGTACCCATGTCCGCATCCGTGCTTCTTAGATTCTATATATACATTTGGAAATAACAAAATGTTGAACCAAAGTACAAGTTGAGATTGAATCAAGATACAGTGAAACAAATCGAGAGAGAGAGAGAGAGAGAGAGCGAGAGAGAGAGATTAAGAAGGGACTGGTGCTGCCCGACAACTCCAAAATGAATGTTTTGATAATGATGACGACCGGTGCCAATTTCACTACCATCGGCGTGGCATTGGTGACTTTCCACTATGAACCAATTGGAAGCCCAAACCTCCAATCAACATCACTTTTAGACCCCCCAAATCACCAATCAAGATCCCAAATCTCCAAACCATCATGCTATTCAAATCTAGTAGCACCACAATAGGATTATTCACCATTGTAATGCAACAACCCAAACCCTTACTACCAATTGTTGTGATGCTATCAGAGGCAGCAAAAGAAAGCCAACAATAAATAAGTAAATACTATCAGCTTATGCTTAAGTAGACTTGGTGGAAACCGCTGATGTCAGCATTTTGAAATTTTAAATTGTCAAAATTACCCTTGCCAAAATAAATAATTTACCTTTACTTAGATAAATTTTATATTGTTATATAATAACATCATACATCAAATCAAATTTCGCCACATCATTTTTTCTTTAAGGAAGCATATGTTAAATGCAAACAAACCCCCACCTCATTATCTACAACCAAACATCACTTGCATATTGCTATAAAGTAAGCGAGTGTAGTGCAATATCAAAAACAACAAGGGAGGTCCCTATAATTGTTAGAAATCTCAGGTTAGGTCATTGCAAATTACCCAATTTATTAATGGCCAGGTCATAATATGTTGCATGCAAGATGGGAACAATTGTTTAAAAAGGCAAATGCTGCAATACTAATCTCAACAAAGCTAAAGTTTGAAATGATGCTTAGAATAGATGTGTTATATTACTAGTAATTTTTTTTTTTTATAACTGTAAATTAGTTCAAAAAAAAAGTACCACAATAAAAAGGGAATTATAATGTGTTACATTCTTGTCCTTCCTTTTCCCCCTTCTAAAACAGAAAAAAAATAAACATAAAGTATAAAACCGCATAATGAATCAAACTTTTATATAGTTACTGTTTTGTTTTGTTTTTTTGGAGAAGTAAATGGTCATTATATCTTTTTGCTGATAACGGGATGTCACCCTGTATAACCCCATCAACCAAAAGGTCCAAAAGCCTACATATCCACAGGCATATATAAATCATCTAAAACCTCAACAAAAGAAGCAAAAGAAGCAAAAGAAGAGAATCAACGTTTATCTACTTGTGGTACACATACTTATATCCTATAAACAAACTTCAGAAACAAGACAAAGACCTGCTAAGGATTTACAGTATTGATTTTTATATTGTCTGGAGCATTAAAACATGTCCTTGAGCTGAAACTAGCCATTGTTAAAGAACTAACATAATGTTGTTGACACACTTCATAACTTGACTAAACAAATTCTTTACTCATTATGTTTTCAAGACTTGTGTTACCTGGACTCGGCACTTTAGAGGGGAGTACCCGTGTCGACATGACATGACATGACTTGGGTGTGCATCTGAGACTGTCCAGACGTGGCTCTATACTCTCGGACACTGCACTCTCTCTACCAGCTATTAAACCAATTTGGTCCAAAGCTACTACATCTCACAAGGAAAAACCAAAGCTAGTGGAAGATTGCATCACCATGACATCACACTCCACTAGACGAAGCAAGCAGTTTAAAAAGTCAAAAATAACTGCTGACAGATTTTACTTTTTGCCATTATTGCCTTCTGGTGGCAGATATGCAGAGTCTCCACTAGAGGAGACTATCAAAGCTTTCTTCATCATTGTTGACCTAATATCAAACGATGATGTCACTCTCATAAACCAATCTGGAGTTGCCACCTGACATCACAAAATTAAATCACTCCAGCAGCTTTTGCTGACATGTCTTCAACAACATACATCCACATATATCCACATATGCACATAGATATATATTGTGTAGAAAAAGATGGACAGTGCCTTACCTATCACAAGTTACGCAACTATATAAGACATACTTTTCTATAAGAATGGAAGACATTAAAGTTATAATTCCCTTAAAAAGTTGAAAATAAAAATATATTAACAAAAAATTCACACATAAACCGCAGAAGGAAAATATATAACTCACATAAAAACAAAAATATTACAACAATATATGTATTTGTATACTTGCAGGGGTTCTTTCTTCAATAAGATGATTGTTTACAAAAAAAAGCTTGCACAATTCTATAATTATTGGACACTTTTTAGCCAACTCCCCGTACCCGTATCTAATTTTTGGACACTCTTTAGCCGTGTCCCCATATCCTATAATAAGAGAAAAAGGTGAATCTAACCTCTAGACACGTACCCGTATCCAACAATAGTACCCGAGTCAGGGTAACATAGTTGGGGGTGCTGGGGTGTTCCAGTTTCTAAAAACTTATATCCTTTCCACTGCAGTGACTGTTAGTTCTCATCCTCTGGCAGATATGGCTCCAGTGATTTCCAATAGCAAAACCCTGCTTGGTAGCATTCAGTACTACTTTGGATATCTCTATTATATTGCTTTATTGTTTTGGCTGCATAGTTGAACTCTTTCTTTATGTTGGAAACTTATTATCATCCAATGTTTCCCATAATATGTTTCTTTTTGGATGTAACGTAACCGTGTGGACCTTCACAAGAAAGAAGAATGTTACAGGTACAATTCAAGCCTATTCCAAGAAGTCTAACTCAGACAAGACAACAACTGCTATGTTAGGAATTTGAGAATTAATTACCATGCAGTATAATTCATAGGAAAACAGAAGTCATTACTGAGGAAACAATTTAAAAAACAGAGTCAGAAAGAACCAAACTGAAGCTAAGATGGTCCCATGCAGGAAATAAGAATCATAAATTCTGAATAAATTTGTAATGATCTGTAAGTTTTAAAAGAATTAGAGAAACAATCTAAATATCCAGAAAATGTATTCTGATTGTTTTGGCTAATTAAAGGAGAAGAGACAGAAAAAGTAAGCCCCATCAAAATTGCATTTGCAGTACCAGAGGCCCCAATCCGATGGTTCTCCAGAAAAGATAAGAATGGACAGAGACCATAGCTTCTTTTAATTTGATTCAGATAGGTGTTTCCGGACGATCAAGGATAAATACACCCTCACTTTGATATGATGAAGATAAATAAACAATCCACCAACGAAACAATCAACACCAATCTCTCCCTCTGTATGTACAATCAAGCCTAGGTATCGAAATTGTTCACTCTTTGGTAGTTATTGGTCTAGAATACTAACTGCCCCTTCATTCATATTTTGGTTTTCAAAATACCACAATATTAAGCATGAAATTTATTATCAGAGAATGCAAAGATCCTCATGATACATGAACAATTATCAAGCACTTCCTAGATTCCATAATTCTGATCTCCACCATAATCAAGTTCTTCTTTATATGCACAAGATGGAAAACTAGATGCTGGAAAAGTGTATTATACATGTGACAGCATGAGATAATTTACATTATTGAAAGCTAACAACATAGAAAATTATGCTTTCAGACCAAGCATCACCAATGCAGTTCAGAATTAATGCAACAGCATGAATAAGCATGTATACCACTCATATCTAGGAAGAGCTTATCATTTATGCCTGCTAGAAAATGAAAACAATAAAAATAGACAGCACAAACAACTTTAGCACTTCCCTCACACACTGGCCCAAAAATCATCATCAACTTATGTCTTTGAAGGGCAAAGGTTCCACTTACCTTGATGCCTGTTGGAGGGTTTCCAGGTTTAGCTGTAGTAGTGCTGCCAAAGACATCGAGTCCTGGAGGATTTCCAGGCTTAGCAATTTTTGTACTTCCAAAGTTGAACTTTGACTTTTTTTCTGCAGGTTTTAATATTTGGAAAGAGCACATAAGCGTCTCATCCACACTCATCATGGCACCAGCGTTGTCAAACTCCCCACAGTAATTGGGTGCCGAAAATATTGTTACAAGTTGTCGGTCAGCAAAAAACTCATAACCATCCTCTACAACCTGCAAATTAGAAAATTTTAAAAAATAATAATAAAAACACAGAATCTCTTCCTTTTAGTGTTCTAAACTTGATTAGAACTCGTATCCTCCAAGGTCTACTCTAAGGACTGTCTAGCACCATGCAGGTACCAGAATGTCCACATAAACTAATATACACACAATACATAAAGAGACAACAAAATTTCTCATTCTATGTTCAGAATACTCCAACATGGAGTGCATCTGCCTCCCAATGGTTTAATTCTCTACAATCTAATTAGTAGTGCAAGGGACAAAACTCACAGTGCAAACAAAGAAAAAACATGAACAAACTAAAGTAGTTGTTGAAACCTGGTGAGCACGGCAAATAAGATCCAAGTCATGCTTCCGTAGGAACTCCGTCACCTTGTCAGCCCCAAAAGTATAAGAAACTCCCCGGTCATTCATCCCCCAACCTTGGACATCTCTACTGGGATCTGACCAGAGAAGATCACAAAGCAAACCAGCATCTGGTACATCAGTTGGGCGTTGCAAATTTCTAATTTGATCCAAATCACGCAGGTCAGGAGAAAGACCCCCATGCATGCAGAGAATCTTTTCATCAATTAGGGCTGCCACAGGTAAGCAGTTAAAGCAATCTGTGAAGATTTTCCACAACCTAACATTAAATCTTGTCTTACACTCGTCATAAAATCCATATATACGATTTATAGAAGCACACTCATGGTTGCCCCTCAGGAGGAAAAAGTTTTCTGGATATTTTATTTTATATGCTAGGAGAAGGCATATTGTCTCTAGGCTTTGCCTGCCTCGATCCACATAGTCCCCCAAAAATAAGTAATTGGCCTCAGGAGGTAATCCACCATACTCAAAAAGCCTAAGAAGATCAGAATATTGGCCATGAATATCACCTGCCACATAAACAGAGTACAATGTCAGAGATGTTGAGAGTACTTCCTTCCTAGAGACACAAGCTTCAAATAATCTGTTAGAAAAAGGATGCATTCATAGGTTAACTTTGTAAGTCAGCACTAATCAGCAGACAGCATCAGATAGATATTCATAGCAACCTAGGGAAAAGGAAATAACAATAAGGAATTACTTCAGAGCAAAAATCCAGCTATGAAGCATGGACAAGACGTGAGATATGCTAAGACACAAATGGCTATACAACTTCTTCTCTTTCTTCCTTCAGTGGCTATATTTATACATGCACAAAAATGATACACATGTTTATAAGTAATAAATTAGTCATCTATTCTAAGTTCTCAATTTGCAATACTAATTTATGTAAGAAAAACTAATTAAAATGATTTGCTCTTGTAACTTCTCACTTCTATCTTTATTTTTAAAAAATGGTAATTATATAAAGCCTTCATTTTTTTGTTAATTAAATAAACATTCAATTAGCAGGGTATCAATGACCAAGGGCGTACCACCTATGTACACTTCAAGAAACCATACTCATTATAAATCCAAATCATTCAAAATGCTCTAACAAACCCAAAAAATTGATTTATTGATGGCTCAGCACCACCAGGAGACCAACTATACAAAAAAGCTATAAATCAGCTTTTCAATCTACAGAGCAATTGTTCCTTCCCATCAAAAGACCTCCAATTATGCCCTGTCCAAATGATCCACATCGGAATATGAGGCATCAATTGATTTATTATGTCCTGATTTTTTCTAAAATTGTCATGTCTGCGTGTCCATATTATGTCTTATTTGTGTCCCTTGTCTGTATCTATGCTTAGTTGTGCATGATTATAACTAAAAGAAACCACAAAAGATATATATTTGATATGTTGGATATGTATAGGGTCTAAAAAAAGGCATGCTGCTTATGAGTAAGCAAAGAAAGAAAAATTAACATTTATCTGTGTTACCTAGACTCTTCTAAAATGCATAAAATACCAGTGTTGAACACTTAACACTTAAGACTCCGACACTTGGGTAAAGGTATGAATATGGATATGAGTCCAACACGGATTATTGGACATTAACCTAATAAAAATATTTAGTAATTCGAGTTTATCATATAAATATGAATAAAACTCTCCTGTTATGCATGAAATGTTTTATACCATCTTGTAAACACTATTTTATCACACAAAATAAAAGAAATATTTTACAAAATGTAAATATTTTCTTATGTTCCTGTGTCTTTGGACATGGGAATTAGATAAATCCGATATACATAAATCGCACCCAATACGTGTACCCGAGTCCATGCAACATTGGCATACATCTTATGATAGCATTCAAAAAATACATGATTGATTGTTTTGTATTTCAGTTCTCTTTCCTTTTCATTTTAATTTCGTTTTTTATTAGAAATTTATTCGACCTCGCCTTTTTGGGCAATTTGTCCATTACCTTGCTACCGCTCTGCTTTCATTTATACTATATATGGCATTACAAGTATTTTTCTTTTCATTGTTTTTATAATGGATAGGTGGGGATCATTGCAAAATTGTTGCCATTATCTAGTGTTCAGCACTTGGAACCACTATGAGAATATGGTGTGAAATGATATAGATCAAGAGACAAATAAATGGAAAGTTGGAGGAAAGATGGGAAGGTCCACTTCATATATATCACCTATTTATTGCAATATTGTGCATATAAAACAATATTTGCCAAGAGATTTATGCATTTTTCTAACAATCCAACTTATAGCAAGAGACAATATTGGCCATTTGCTTTTTATTTTATAAATACTTCATTCATATGTGTGTGAAGGTCTCAAGATATTTGATGTATTGCAAACTGTAATACCACTTTGCACCAACTCAAACTCAAATCACCACTTAAATGAAACCAATTTTCAGGCCAACACAATTATTTGAATTAAGGTATTTAGCCAATCCATTGATCATAGACTCAAATAATTCCAAAATTTGATGTTTTATCTTTATTTTTTTCTCCACTTGGTTGGAGCGAAGACGGCAAGAAAGGAAAGGGCAGAAAGGAAATGGTAGGGGTCGATTTCATCAATTGGTAGGAAAGAAAGGGGAGGGAAACGATTTCCATATATTTTGGACATTTTTACCCTTCATAATGTATGATCCCTTTTATATGCAACAGCTTAATGGAAAAATCTAACAACAGTCCTTCCCTTCCTTCCTCCTTCCTTCACCATTCCTCCTTCCTTCTCCACTACACATTATTTAGGTAAATGGAAACTTAAATCCACTCCATTTAGGGTGCCTTTGAGTGTCCTAACAACAGTCAAACAAGAACACTCCTTGGACAAGCCAGGATACATGTTGGACACACTATTAAACATGTCCAGAATTTTTATTATTAATATTTTCAGTGGACACATCTTGGACATGCTCCAAACACGTCAAGGATACGCGTATCCCTTAGTTGGATACGTTTTGGAGCACGACAAGGTTGAGATGTTATTGTTAAAAGTATTAAAGGAGGTCAAATATATAAATTTTAGAATGTTAAAATACCCAAATTTCATTCTTTAAATCCTTAACTTATTAGTTATTTTATTATAATTATAAACTTGCTTAGTGGTTTTGGTCTTGTTTTTGGTAGTTTGTAAATGTTATATTCATTTACATAACAAATAAAATTATATATTTTTTGCCATATCCGTATCTTCATTTTTTGAAAATGTCACATCCCGTATCCGTTTCTATGTTGTATCCATACCTGTGTCTATGTCCATGTTTCTTATGGTAAATGTAAAAAGTATTTCCAATTACTTAAGATATAACATGTAACAAAGGCAATACCCCTTATTTGAATTCATTGGAAGCATCAAATCAACAAAATTCCAAACAAATAAAAAGTCAACTCTCCCATCCAAGAACAAAATCATAAATTCTGAGGGTTGACTCAAAATAGCGCAACTTACCAAAAAAATATCTTAGGATGCTCTAGGTTGTGTTTTTAACTCCATATGGCCAATGTGCAAGAATAGCAGTTATAAGATCTTGAAATTGGGATGTTTTAGGAGGTTTAGTTATTCACACCGCTCTCAGAAACTCTCAAAAAATTGACTTTTGACTTTTGCTTGAGCCCAAAAAACTCGCTAGTCATTTGATGAACTTTTATGCTCATGTGGGGGTAGCCTAGTTTGGTTTCGAGGGGTCCACTTTAGGCACTTCATCAAACCTTAGGTTGTTACTAGAGGTCATGGTTTAAAAAATGTCCAATACGTATCATATCGGCCGATACATATCAGGATTTCTAGTCTCCATTACGGATACACCCAAATTTATAGGCGCTATGAAAAAACACATGCAATAATGGTACCGTATCGGCTGATATAGAAGATGTGATAACAATATACTGAGCACTAATATTTGCAGATAGCTTGTTGCTGCCTAAAAAACTCTAAATTTTTAATATACATAAGTAAATTCAATTAGCAACAAAGAAACCCAATCATGTATCCAAAAAGACTATTAGGCATGTCAATTGGGTTGGGCCGGGCCGGGCTTAGTGGGCTCCCGCCATATTTCGGATCGGACTGGATCGGACCGGACCGGACCGGACCGGGCCAAGCAAAAATTTGGAATGGAAGGCCCAAGCCCAGCCCAAGGCTCTAAGGGTGGGCTCGGGCCTTGGGCTTGGGCTAGCCTTTGGGCAGGCTTGATAGGCTTTTGGGCGTGCTTGATCATTTTTTTTTAAATTAGTAATTAATTTATAAATTAATAAGTAATAATCACTAATGGTTAAAACTAAATTAGAGAATTAATCAACTTATGAAAATCATACAAAAAAATACAAATGATTGAACTTATACAGTATTGATTATTGTAAACTTATATAAACTATTATATAAGACATATACTTTTAATTAGTAATTAATAATCAATAATAATTCAACTAAGTTAGAGACTGAGTCAAACTTATAAAAATTATACAAAAATATATAAATCATTAAACGATTAAACTTATAAAGTATTGATTAATGTAAATTTATATAAACTATTAATTATATAAAAATATATTATTACTTATAAATTTATAATTTGGATGGGCTTTTGGGCGAACCTAAGGTTAGGCTTATTGGGCTTGGGCTTGGGCTTAGGCTTGGGCTTGGGCTTGGCTCGAGCTACCAAGGGTAAGGCCCAGGCCCGCCCATAGGGGTTGGGCTTGGGCCAGGCTCAGGCTACCCATAGGCCTTGGCCCAAATTTACATCCCTAAAGACCCTAAACAGCCAAACGGCTTGCCAAAAGTTTTAACATTAATATTGCAAGAAGTGAAAATCAAGAATTGTCATTACGACAAAAGAGCCTTGTCACAATGATTCAATGTATGAAAATTTCATTCCATTTTGCATTTCATGGCATCAATGATCCAATGTTTGATTCAATGATTTGGTTTTATGAATTGGTATATGTTTGCTTTATTCTCATGAAGTATCTTTTCTACAAGCATCTATAATTATTCTAGATAGTAAAATTCCCTTACTATATGAAATGTTTCACTTTTTTAGCCTTATAACCAACCTAAAATTCAATATCATTGACAAAAGGTGTTTTTAGGTGTCACAATTTTGTTTATAAATCTTTCAAATATTTAAATCATGATAAATAAGGTCAAAACATGTTTATCAATGAGTTTTTGGCATCTGGTAGTTTTTGAAAAAAATTCATGACTCCGGTTCCCGATTCCCATTTCATCTTGGTTGATACTCCCGATGTTGTTACACTGCAACCGCAGCCTTTAAACCATACTAGAGGTTCCTTAATGTTAGGGATTGATAGAAGCTTCTTATACTCCTATGATTCAGGTTGACTTTGCATCCTTGCATCATACTTTGGGATTCTTTTGCAAGGACTTTAGGGTGAGTGATCTTACTTTGGTATTTATATTTTTGAAAAGCATACCACATCTGAACCATAATTTGAAAAGCATATTATATTTGCCAATAAATCTTTGGAAAAACTTGTTTTATGCAAAATGAGATGACAATTCAATTTTATGAACTATAGACTATTTTAGATTATTGGAAACATGTATATTCCTTTGTGTGCAGGTAATTGGTAACTAGGTAAAAGGCTTGAGTAAGGCCATCACAACGGGACTATGGTGACTTTATTTCTCAACAGTTTAGGGAAATATGTCCTGGTGATCTTCACCAGATCGTCTTAGGTAAAAGACCCCAAGCGCCATCCCGCGGTGACTCTATGTGCAATGTTGGATCCAACAAGCCAACCCTACCCTAAGTTTTTGGATTGACATTTGGTTTATTAGTGATACTGGTTCTTAGGTTATTGCAGTTCCTTGGATGCTCTCACCTTTGTGGTATTGAATTCATGAATGCTTTTCTTTATAAGCTTTCACATAAGAATTGAACATTGGATTTGAGTAATCAGGTTTCTCAAAAATGCAGACTGCAATAGCATAAAATTAATTTCTCAAGAAATGGCTATGTTGAACTTCCACATTTGAACACTATATAAACTTTGTGTCACATATTGAGCAATGAGCTCACCACTCTCTATTTCCTCACCTTCAGGGTGAACATAGGGACCCCTCTGGAATTTCAGGGACCTCCCTTTTAGTGACTCTAGTGACCTCTTTTAGGATTTGCCTCTCATGTCTTGACTAGGATATTGAACTTGAGTTGTCTAACCAGTTGATCAATTTTAGCTTGGATAATGGATTGATTTATTAGATGGAAAATTTATTCCTTTTAGTATTTTGAAAATTTTAAGGTAGTCTTTAAGCTGTGACTATTGGTTGGAACATTCTACAATATGAGGGTTGTCTTGATATATGAAGTTGTTTGTTTATTGCTGTTAGGCTTTAATAGGTGATTTAGGCTTTTGTGTTCCATGAGTCAAGGCACCGTGGTTCACGCCTAATCACCTCCCTAATTGGGCGTGGGGCAGGCTCATATAGTAGTTTCACATAATTTTGAATCCACAACAACTTCCCTACTCCCCTGTCATGTCTTTACCCATCCCAGAAGAAGTAACAGGTAACAATCAGTATTGATTTTGATTACTTCATTTCAAAACAGAAACATTAGTTGATAGAAAGAGACAAACTCCCTTAACTACTTCCAAAAGCTGAAAAGAACTCAATTAAAAAAAAAAAAAGTTATTCAATCCATGCCCCACATAAGTTTCCCAACTAATTCAAGAATATGAACTCACAGTATTCCAAAAAAAGGCCCAAACAATTAATTAAAGGATCGAAATTAATCCATGTACAGAACGAAAATTCATCAAAAACCAAATATGGGTATAAAAAATTAATTCACAAATTTCCAAACAAGCGATTAAATCAAACCCGAAACACAAAACTCATAAACACAACGCCAAAACGAGTACGTTTGAATAAAATACCACAAATCTTGATGGGTGCTTCAAGTTCCAAGAGATTGGGCTGTGCCAAGAAAATCTCCTTAGAAACTACACACAGTTGCTTGATCTCCGACTCCAATAGCTGCACCTGCTTGCCGGGTCGCCCTCTAACTTCAAGAAGCCGATTGATTATGTCATCAATAAGAACTGGGTCCATTTCTTGTTAGATATATAAATATACACAGCACAGCCCCCACTCAAAGTCACTCTCTATGCATATATATGTATATAATCTCAAGAAAAGGGGAGCTGAGGATGTGGGTTGGCTAAGGTTTGGTGCGGAGGAGTTAGAGAGCATGAATTATCGCATGCTGTGGAGGTGAGAAACGAGCACCGCCGTTTTGGATACGAGTGGTGCCATTTGAGGATTGGAGAGAATTTGAAAATTCCTTCGCGATCGGATGATTCAAAAACCAAAAAGGTAGAAATTCCTTTCCAGCAGAGAGAGCAATATACATAGATGTAGATATATAGATACAGACAGAAAGTTTGAGAGAGCGGGCATTTAGAGAGGGAGAGAGGGCTGACCTAGGGAGTGGAGACACAGAGACAGAGAGAGCTGAGGGGCGCAGTGCGCATACTGGACCTGGTGGTGGCACCGGTAACGCATTTTGAATGAGCCGCTAGTGGGGTTTTATTTTTTCTATGTTTTGGTAGGCGAGGGGGACAAAAAAACAAAAGAAGAGAGAGAGAGAGAGAGAGAGATATTTAATTATTTTTCTTTACTTTAGTTTTTTTGACGTGAATGCAAGAAAAGGAAAAAATATATATTTTATAGGTCGTATATTACATGTGCCTAACCTATAGTAGATATATTGAATAATAAATTCACATTTTTATAATATATTTACTTTTTACAGGTAGATTGTGTTGACTCTTGAGAGCTTATGAAGTAATTGTCCTGAAAAAGAAATAAAAGAGAAGTTTTTTAAAATTTTCAAATACTTTCTTCCACTTTTTAGTAGGAAAACCTAGGAGAGAAATTAAGGGACCATAGCCAAACAAGAACATAAATTCTATTTTTTTTTTTTATTCTCCTGCTATATATTTTATTCACTTTCTTTTCCCTTAAACAAGACAAAGGAATTTATTATTCTTATCCCATTCTTCCTTTTTTATGGTTGTTATTTTTTTCTTCCTTTCACTAGTTTTTAGGTTCTACCAAAC
Organism: Euryodendron excelsum; assembly: GCA_033060915.1. Classification (NCBI taxonomy): domain Eukaryota; kingdom Viridiplantae; phylum Streptophyta; class Magnoliopsida; order Ericales; family Pentaphylacaceae; genus Euryodendron; species Euryodendron excelsum. The sequence continues at coordinate 16,245,104 of CM065396.1, forward strand.
ACAGAATATGCAGCTTATGGAGCGCATGCTCAACTTCAAGATATATACATATATATATATATATATGTAGGTGCGTGTAAACACATACAAATGGGGTGACTTGTGTGGGCCCACATTTGGAGCTTTGAGAAGGAAACCGCCAAACGGCCAAAGGACGATCTAATCTAAGTCTAGAATTTACAAGAAACCTGTGCTGTGATTTTAATTTTTAAATAAGTAAGGTGTTTAGACGTGACTTATTTAGTAATTTATAATTTATAATTATAATTTTTTAAATAATATTTAAGTGAGTAATTTAAAAAAATTACTTATGTTTAATTATATTTTTTTAAAAAAATTATCTTTAAAGATAATTTTTTAAAAATAACTTATAACATATAAATTGGTATGCCAAACAATTTCTAAGTGTAAATGTCAAATTCAGCAAAATGCTATTAGTGGCTGTTTTTTAATTATTTATTCAAACTTTAGAACTTAACAACAAATATTGCCTTTCGAAATTTGGGTGCAATATAGTTCAAATAATTCTAGCAATCTTAAAATTTAATCTAAAACTTAAGGGTTCATATAGTAACGTTATTAGTTTTTATTAAATGTTTTTTTGAATTTTTTGTGTTACATTTGTTTTCTAAGCAAATAAAACAAATTAGAAAAATATTTTTTATAAACCCAAATTAAAGTTTTATTTATTTATTTGAGACATACATTTTATGAACTTTCATGGAGAATGTCAATTCAATGTCTTTGGTGGGACAAACAATTGCCGGGGAACTTGTCTTGGTGTATGGTTGTATCACAAAACATAATGAAAAATCAAACCAATAGCCATGTAACTCGTCAGGTTGTATAGTCGCGCCAAATACTTTTACATTTATGCTACACAAGATCGGCACGTGAAATTGGTAATAGGGTTGGTCACAAGTCAGATCACCCCGCTTGGTCCACCCAAATCTATTCATTATTTATAATATTTTAAATTTATTTTAGGCTTGACACCCAAATCTATTCATTATTTAAAAGATTTTAAATTTATTTTAGGTTTGATTAAATTAATGAGTGAATTTGAAAATTGTCTTTGAAGTTCGACTCGACCCGAAATATATATATATATATATAATACTATTTAACATTATTTTTGAAAAAAAAATTATTGATATTTCTTTTTAGGTTAAATGGGTTGGCTTGAGAATTTAATTTTTTATTTTGGATGGGTATGGAATTTGATTTTAGGCCCGATAAGAAATTTTTTTAGCGTAGACTCAGTCTGACTAATGTCCACCCTTGACTTGTAGTAAAGTCATGGCATGGTGTTACGGCCCGCCCAATTTGGCACCTATTGAGAGCCATGTTGCATACTTGAAGGCCCAAATTGGCACCAAGAGCCTAGAAGGTTCTAGGTCATTCAAGGCCTTTCAAGAATGAGAGCATGGTTGGAGAAATTTTAGATACTCCTATACTAGTGTACATAAAGAGTAAGAAGTATTCTAGAAAAGTAAAGGATTCTTGAAGAAATTCTAAAATGTTCTCCCTATTTAGAAATATAAAAAAAAAAAGGTGTGGGTGATTTTAGAACAAAGGAGGGAAGCATCCTTGGGAAGCCTTGTAAATATAAATATCTAGATATTTTCTAGGAGTATTCTACATAGCTAATCTCTACCATTGAATCAAGTTAATCTCAACCATCAATTAAGAAGGTAGGCAACTATAAATAGATGGAGGCATTCATTTGTAAAGCATCAAGTTGTGAATACAAACTAAAGCATTCTCCAAGCTCTCTTCTCAAGTGCTCTCTTATTCTTAGCTCTTCTCTTTTGGTGTTCTTAAGACTTACTTAGCCACTTGCGAGGGAAAGTGACTAAAGCCACACAGGTTCGGGGTATTTCAAAATTCAAGCCCGTGACAGTTGGTATTAGAGCCAAGGATTTGTGAAGGCTAAGCAATGGCAACAACTGGTTCGGATGTCACCAAGCATGAAGGTATTCACAAGAGGGATCCCCCTCCTCCTACCGGCAAAGGACGGAAGGACAAGTCAAGGGACGCCTTGTCTTCCTTGGAGTCAAGGGTCATGAGGGTATAACTTGCTGTGGCCAAGACAAATTTGAGGAGCTAGACCAAGGATCGAAGGACTCAACCAACGTGTCGAAGGGATTGACAATGGGCGTGAGGAGTTCCAAGGGAAGGTGCAAGGCTGCCTCAACATCATGGCAGGGCTTGTGAGGACCCAAATGAATGCTCTCAAGGAGATGGTCCAAGCCGAAATTGTCGCCATAAGGGAGGAAATGAAGGAGATTAAAAATGATTGGTCCTTGTGCAAAATGGCCATCACTCAAGGCACGGTTTCTTCCTCTCCCTCTCATAAAGTTGACATTTCCAGGCCCAAGTCCTATAATGGGTCAAGAAATGCTAGGGAGTTAGATAATTTCTTGTGGAGCTTGGAGCAATACTTTGAAGCAACTAGCATAAGTGGATAAGATAAGAAGATAAAGACAACCCTTCTTTTCTTGGAGGATGCGGCCACGCTATGGTGGAGGAGGAGACACGCCGATGTTGAACGAGGGCTATGCACTATAGCAACTTGGAATGATTTCAAGCAGGAAATCAAGAAGCAATTCTATCCCAAGAATGCTAAGCATGAGGCTTGAGCCAAGCTTAAACATCTCACACATAAGGTTATGTGCAAGAATATGTGAAGGGGTTCTCTAAGCTATTATTGGAGATACCTGACATGACGGAGAAGGAGTCTCTCTTCACCTTCATTGATGGGCTACAATCGTGGGCCAAGATTGAAGTTCAATGACGGGGACCCCAAGATCTAGCAACAGCCATCTCCATAGTGAAGTTCCTAACCGACTATAAAGGTGAGTCCTCTTCTAAGCCCAAATTTAACAAAGAGGTAAATGGGGGAGACAATGAAGACCAACCAAAATAGGAAGATCACAAACCACCCTTTCAAAGCACAAATAAGTTCTACAACGGAAGAAGGAATGGTGATAAGCCCAAGCTCACGTGCTTCATATGTGATGGTCCTCACTTTGCAAGGGATTGCCCAAAGAAAGCTAAGTTGACAGCCCTTATCCAAGAAGAAGAGGAGAGGCCTCGACACGACGAGGCGACAATGGGATCCTTACGATTGCTCAATACCATCAAAGCCAAAGTTAACACACCAAATATGGAAAGAAAAGGGCACATGTATGTTGAAGCGAAGGTACGTGGACTTAACACTCATGCTTTAGTTGATACCGGTGCTTCACATAACTTTATTGAGGTTAAGGAGGCCAAGAGGTTAGGCCTCTAACACAAGGAAGAACAAGGTTGGCTCAAAGTAGTTAACTCGGAGGCTAAACGCATTTATGGGGTTGCTCGGGGAGTTAGGCTGCACATCGGGGATTGGTGTGGCCAAGTTGATTTCTCAATGGTGACCATGGATGACTACCCCATAGTGTTGGGGATCGAGTTCTTAGATGGGATGCGGGCCTTCCCCATCTCCTTCGCAGGGACCATGTGCATCATGGGAGAAGGAGTTGCAAGCATGGTACCACTTGTTCGGGAGGCGTCTAAGAAGGCCAAAACTCTCTCTGCCATGCAACAAGTCAAAGGCTCAAGGGATAAGGAGCCGACATATCTTGCTACATTGGAGCTCCAAGAAGACTCTTCATGCATTAGGATTGATGCACCAAAAAAGGAAGCAAAAACGCTTGGGGAGTACAAGGATGTCACGCCACCAAAGCTCCCAAGAAGAAATGACAAATTTGCTTGCAAGAAATGAAAAATCAGGGAGCGCCAAGACTTGAAGTTGGCAAGATAAGACCATCACCATGTAAGAGTAAGTTACGATGAGGACGTCGCCAAATTAGGTAGGGGAGGATGTCACGACCCCCTCAATTTGGCACCCTATAGGAGCCATGTTGCATACTTGGAGGCCCAAATTGGCACCAAGAGCCTAGAAGGTTCTAGGCCATTCAAGGCCTTTTAAGAATGGGAGCATGGTTGGAGAAATTCTAGATACTCCTACACTAGTGTACATAAAGAGTAAGGAGTATTCTAGAAAAGTAAGGGATTCTTGGAGAAATTCTAGAATGTTCTCCCTATTTGGAAATATAAAGAAAGGGTGTGGGTGATTCTAGAACAAAGGGAGAAAGCTTCCTTGGGAAGCCTTGTAAATATAAATATCTAGATATTTTCTAAGAATATTCTAGAGAGCTAATATCCACCATTGGATCAAGTTGATCTCAACCGTCCATTGAAGAGGTAGGCAACTATAAATAGCTGGAGACATTCATTTGTAAAGCATCAAATTGTGAATACAAAGTAAAGCATTCTCCAAGCTCTTCTCAAGTGCTCCCTTATTCTTAGCTCTTCTCTTTTGGTGTTCTTAAGGCTTACTTAGCCACTTACGAGGGAAAGTGACTAAGACCGCACGGATTCGGGGTATTTCAAAATTCAAGCCTATAACAATGGTTATTCTACAATTTCCTCCAAACAAGAAACCTCAAAAAGGGCAATGATGTAATGGATTTCATTTAATCTCAAGGAAACTGAAATCAAATGCACCAGACCGCTTCAAACTCAATAAAAACAATAGTTGAAATCACGTCGTGGATGAAACCACAAGCAAAAGCGTAACCAACAATAATTCCAGAATAGTGGCCTAGAAAACTTGCTTGTGGAACAATTATTAAAGTAAATATAAGTGACTTAAAGGGTGCAAAACTTACTGGAAGAGATAGAAACTCAAAACCTTATAAGCATAAAGATGGTTGTTTCACTCAAAGTATTGTCATCCAGCTAAAAACACACAGAAAACTCATCATGGAGTACACTACCAACAACAACCATGCATACATCAAGTAACGGGTGTTGAGTCAAGGTTGATCCTTGTTGACTCAAGGTTAATTCCCATGTTGATTTTGATGATAACTAAACCTTGTGTTATGTTACTAATGAATCTACTTAGTGTGCAAATTAACAAGTTCATAACTTAGACTTAAAGTTGGATCTTAAGTCTAATACATATCAAAAGAATGCACAACAAGTTCAAGATGCAAGCAATGAATTCAAAGGGCTATGCAATGAACCAAACTGAGAAATGATGCCTATCTCTACTTCAAACATGTGTTCTACATTCGAAGAGATTGAAGGTGTTCAATTGAAGCTTCTTTCAAGTATGCATAGTTTCAATGAAGATTAACTTGCACCAGACTAAAGCCTTCATCAAAATATGCAAAGAACAGTTGAAGAAGTGCAATGCTTAGTTGAAGATGAATTGGCTGTTGAAGAATTTGGAAAATGCTCAAGAGATGATCTCATTTGGTATGCTTAAGACCAATTCAAGACAATGAGATTGAAGTTGCTGAGAAGATGGCTCACAATGAATATTTGATCTTTACATGGAATCCAAGTGAAGTATTCTTCTACAATGTAAAGGATCAATGAAGATTAGATGTATGAACAGATTTCATCTAGTCTGTAATGGTCTCAGTAAAGTGAGTTTAATGAAGAATGAAGAATTGCTATCAAAGAGAGGAAATCAGAATTGAAGCATTGTGAAGCTTCATACAATTGAAGAAGATTGGCATTGAAGAAGATGTTCTACAATGATTGAAGAAGCTTTGCAAATGAAGAAGTAAAGTTCAGCTTTAATCAAATAAAGCTTTGACAGTTTGAGATTCAAGAAGAAGATCAACATCCAATGATTGATTCAATCCAAATTAAATAGAAGTTAACTCTAATGAGTTAAGAAGATTTGATTGATCATCATACCCCAAAGACATATTCCTTGAAGTTCTTATACCAGTGCTTTGATAAAGCTTGATCAATAGAAATCTGAAAGCTGAATTCTGGGCAATGAGGGGACTCATGAAAATGAGGAGTCGCCTCCTGATCACAGACGTAAAAGGCCTGAAGACATATTGAACAATGAGGGGACTCATGGAAATGAGGTGTCGCCTCTTGCACATAGAAGCAAAATGTCTGAAGACCAAATAGAAAATGAGTGGACACATTGCAATGAAGTGTCGCCTCATGAAGACAGACGCCAAGGCTTGAAGATAAGATGATCAATGAGCGGACATTTGAAGATGAAGTGTCGCCTCCTGATAGCAGAAGCAAAAGGCTGGAAGTTTAAATGATCAATGAGTGGACACCTGAAGCAGAAGTGTCGCCTCATGACAGCAGAAGCCTAGTATGAAGAAGATAGATGAACAAGGAGTCGCCTCATCAACCTGAAGAGGGGACTCATGAACTCAGTGAACATCGTCTGGTAAATGCAGAAGTAGAAAGTGTCGACACCACAAAAATGGAGCCGACTCCCTCCGTTATAACGACTATTTTTCTTAACGTTATAACGGATTGGATGCACATTAATGATACCCAACCACCTCCAACGGATGAAATCAATGCAAGGGTATATATACTAGCCTCCAACTACATTTATACATAAGAATCAAGAGGAAGAAACAACAAGAAATAAGAATCACTGATATACACTCAATATTCTTCCATCCTTCATATGTGAGTTTTGATTGTAAATCTACTCTAGTTAGAGAATTTGTTTGTGAGTTGTATACTCTTATATACTTGTAACTGAGAGTTTGAGAGTTCTCTTGTGTGAAGCAAAACTCTTGTAAAGTTTGAGTGGAGCTTGGACAAAACCACTTAGGAATTGAAGAAGCTCGGTGAGGAGTTCTTGTAGAGTGAGCTGAGCACTTTGTCAATCAGCAACCCATCTTGTAATAGTTGATTACATAGTGGAAGAAGGCTTCCAGAAGGTCTTGGGATGAGGACGTAGACCACGATTTGTGGTTGAACCTCGGTAAATCTGTGTCTCTCTCCTTTTGGTCTGTTTTTTTTACTTCTCATGTTAACATTGCTTTGCACATAAATTAACCATTGCTATATTGTTTAGATTAATCTTAATTAATTTTAACTTGTATTAATAGTTGAAAAACCCAATTCACCCCCCTCTTGGATTGCCTATTGGACCAACAATTGGTATCAGAGCAAGTATTCCTGTTTTAAGGCTTAACATCCTAGGAATAGATCCATGGCAACCAATTTCGGAAACTCTCTTGGTGAGGGTCAATCCACAAATAGACCACCTATGTTCAATGGCACCAATTACAATTATTGAAAAAATAGAATGAGAATATACATTCAATCAATTGATTATAAACTATGGAGACTTATTGTAAATGGACCTAAAACTCCTACTTCCAGAATAGAATAAATGGTTGTCCTTAAACCAGAATCTGAATGGGATGAAGATGATTTGAAAATGCTACAATCTAATGCTAAAGCTATGAATATCCTATATTGTGCACTTGATCCCAATGAATTCAATCGTATTTCCACTTGTGAATCTGCTAAGGAAATATGGGATAGACTAGAAGTCACACATGAAGGTACCAATCAAGTTAAAGAATCCAAGATCAACATATTGGTACATAACTATGAATTGTTCAAAATGAAACATGAAAGAATCTATCACTGAAATGTTCACTAGGTTCACTAATATTATTAATGGCTTAAAATCTCTTGGAAAAGTGTATCCTAACAGTGAACAGATAAGGAAGATTCTAAGGTCTTTGCCAAAGGCATGGGAAGCCGAGGTCACAGCTATTCAAGAAGCAAAGGACCTTAATACTCTACCACTGGAAGAACTTTTGGACTCTCTAATGACACATGAGCTCACACAAAAACAACATGCCCAAGAGGATGAAGAAAAGAAAAAAAGAGTAGTTGCATTCCAATCCACCTGTCAAGATGATGAATCAGCAAGTGAAGAGAGTAAAGATGAAATTGCTCTCATCACTCGGAAATTCAGGAGATTCATCAAGAAGAAATGGAAAGGTGGAAAGAAGCATGAAGCCAAAGGAGAACCTAACAAAGACTCCAACATAATCTGCTACGAATGCAAGAAACCTGGCCACATGAAGACAGAACGTCCTCTGCTCAGAAAGAGAGGAAAGAAATATCAAGGGAAAAAGGTCATGGCAGTCATGACATGGAGTGATGATGAAGAATCAAGCTTCGAGGAAGAAACTGAACCACAGGAAGTGGCTAACTTATGTCTCATGGCTCATAATGATGATAGTGAGGTATTTAATTCATCCCAATTTACTTTTAATGAATTACAAGATGCCTTTGATGATTTAATTTGTGAATTCAGAAAATTAGGAATTAAAAATGGACTTCTTAAAAAGATGATTTATACTCTTACTGTTGAAAATGAAAATTTGCAAAAGGAAAATGAAGCTTTGAAAAATGAAGTTTGTGTCTTAAAAGATAAGGATAAGAAAACTTCTATTCAAAAGGATCTTTCTAAAGAAAATCACATCTTGCTTAAAAATGTTAAAAACTTGGAAACAAGCCTTCATAAATGTGTAAATGGAAAAGAAAAACTGGATGTAATTTTAGGAAAACAAAATTGCTCACTTGACAAAGCTGGTCTTGGTTTTGATCCATTTAAAAGAAAGAATTTTTCAAAAGGCAGATTTGGAACTTTAATTGGAAAAACACAGGTTTCATGTTTTTACTGTCATAAAAAGGGACACATTGCTAGTAGATGCTTTGCCCTACAGAAATCAAATGTTCCTAGCAGTGCATGGGTCTCTAGAAGACCAATGAGGACTAACCCCCAAGAACCCAAGATGATTTAGGTACCTAAGGTCAGATAAACTCTGCTGCAGGTTTGCCTTCAAGCCAAATCCAAGAAAGATCATTGGTACTTGGATAGTGGATGCTCAAGGCACATGACGGGAGATGAAGCTCAATTCACTTCTCTCTTTCCAAAGGATGGAGGTCTTGTCACATTTGGTGACAATAGCAAATGAAAGATCATCGGTATAGGTAGTATTGGTAAGAATTCTTCTACCTCTATCGAAAATGTATTACTTGTTAAGGGACTCAAACACAATCTTTTGAGCATTAGTCAATTGTGTGATAAAGGGTGTAAGGTTATATTTGAATCCACTAAATGTGATGTAATTGACATTAATAATAACAAGATAATTCTCACTGGACATAGACAAGGCAATATTTGTGTTTTTAATCTTAATGATTTATCTTCATGCAAAATAGAATGTCTTGTTGCTATAAATAGTGATGAAAGTTGGTTGTGGCATAGAAGACTTGGTCATATTAGTATGAGCATACTTTCAAAAGTTTCTAAACATAATTTAGTCAAAGGTCTTCCAAAGATAAAATTTGACAAAAACAGAATTTGTGATGCTTATCAATTAGGTAAGCAAACTAGAATTTCTTTCAAATTCTTAAATATGCTCACTACCTCTAGGCCACTTCAACTGTTGCATATGGATTTATTTGGAGCTACTAGGACTCTAAGTCTTGGTGGTAAACAATATGCACTTGTTATTGTTGATGATTATTCTAGATTTAAATGGACATTCTTCTTAACTCATAAGAATGAGACAATTGTCTTCTTTACAAAATTTTGTAGAAAAGTCCAAAATGAAAAAGGAATTTCAATTACCTCTATCAAGATTGATCATGAAGGGGAATTCGATTGTAAACCTTTTGAAATGTTTTGTGATGAAAATAGTTTTGATCACAATTTCTCAACCCCTAGAACACCTCAACAAAATGGGGTTGTTGAAAGGAAAAACAGAGTTTTAGAAGAAATGGGTAGAACCATGCTTTGTGAAAATGGTTTACCAAAATACTTTTGGGCTGAAGCTGTTAACACAACTTGTTATGTTTTAAATCGAATTTTATTTAGAAAGTTTTTAAACAAAACCCCCTATGAACTTTGGAAAGAAAAGAAACCAAATGTCTCATACTTTAAAGCTTTTGGATGTAAATGCTTTGTATTGAATAACAATAAAGACAACCTTGGTAAGTTTGATGCTAAATCAGATGAGGGTGTATTTCTTGGCTATTCAACACATAGCAAGGCTTATAGAGTCTTTAATAAAAGGACTCTAGTTGTTGAAGAATCTGTCCACATCACTTTTGATGAACTTAATACTTCTTCAAAGAATGTTGCAAGTGATGATGCAGATGAGCTAGAATCTGGAATGAAAAAGTCAGACATCCAACCAAGCTCAAATGAGGAACCTCAAGAGGAAAGAGATGAACAAGGAGTTCCTACCAGCCAACAAGAAATCAATGAAGGACTACCCAAGGAGTGGAAGTTTATGCATAACCGTCCTACGGAACAAATCCTAGGTGATCCTTCACAAGGTGTAAAAACTCGATCCTCTATCAAAAATATATGTAATCATCTTGCATTCTTATCACAAATTGAGCCTCAGTGTTTTAATGATGCTGAACATGATGAGTTTTGGATAAATGCAATGCAAGAGGAATTAAATCAATTTGAAAGGAATGAGGTATGACATCTTGTTCCTAGACCGAGTGATCATCTAGTTATTAGAACTAAATGGGTATTTAGAAACAAAGTGGATGAATCTGGAATTGTTGTGAGAAACAAGGCTAGACTTGTTGCTCAAGGCTATAGTCAGAAGGAAGGAATTGATTTTGATGAAACTTATGCTCCTGTAACTAGACTAGAAGCCATTAGATTATTACTTGCATTTGCTTGTTTTAAAGACTTTAAATTATATCAAATGGATGTGAAAAGTGCTTTTCTAAATGGCTTAATCACTGAAGAAGTTTTTGTTGAACAACCACCTGGTTTTGAAGATCCAAAACTTCCTGACCATGTTTTTAAACTAACAAAAGTTTTGTATGGTCTGAAGCAAGCCCCAAGGGCTTGGTATGAAAGATTAAGTAAGTTTTTGATTAAAAAAGGTGTTTCTAGAGGAAAAATAGACACAACTCTTTTTATTAAAATAAAAAATAGGGACATGCTTGTAGTACAAATTTATGTTGATGGTATTATATTCGGTGCTACTAATGAATTACTTTGCAAAGAATTTGCTAAGTGTATGCAGGGAGAATTCGAGATGAGCATTGTAAGCACCCCATTTTTTAACCGCTCGGCAGTCTACACTCCGTCCAGACTTGTGTTCAAATCATTGTGGGCATATTCCGACCGAAACCAACATTCTAAGTCCAAATCCCGTCTGTCCATCGCTTCACGGGCCTGTCAGGCCTAAATAAAGGCAAAATGACCAAAATGCCCTTAGGGGCATTGTCTTTTCCTTTCCGATTCCAATCCCACTCTCGAGACAGTTTATTCCTCGAGACGGTTCCACTCCAGGCACGTCTCTTCGGAGACGGTAAGACCCCTTTCCAATCCCACTCTCGAGACAGTTTATTCCTCGAGACGGTTCCAATTCAGGCACGTCTCTTCGGAGACGGTAAGACCCCTTTCCAACCCACTCTTGAAACAGTTTATTCCTCGAGACGGTTCCAATCCAGGCACGTTTCTTCGGAGACGGTAAGACCCCTTTCCAATCCCACTCTTGAGATAGTTTATTCCTCGAGACGGTTCCAATCCAAGCACATTTCTTTAGAGATGATAAGACCCCTTTCCAATCCCACTCTTAAGACAGTTTATTCCTCAAGATGGTTCCAATCCAGGCACGTTTCTTCGGAGACGATAAGACCCCTTCCAATCCCACTCTCGAGACAGTTTATTCCTCGAGACGGTTCTAATCCAGGCACATCTTTTCAAAGATGGTAAGTCACCTTTCCAATCCCTCTCTCGAGACAGTTTATTCCTTGAGATGGTCCGGGTAGCGAAACTACTCACAAAACCGTTAGAGTAGCGGAAATACTCATAAATACGTCGATATAGGGAATTGCCAACAAACCCCTATGTCACGACGACCGCCGTTAGAGTGGCGGAAACACTCAAAACCTAGGTCAACACCAGTGTCTGTTAGCCCACTTCGGTGAAAAATGACCAAACTGCCCTTTGGACATTTTTCGAGATTTTTCGGTCAAGATGACCATTTTGCCCCTATGCATCCGAATGCCTCGGGAACCACATCGACTCTGGGTATCAAATCGGTAACCCTCTGGGATTACTTCTTATAGTATTCTCAACCTTCCTTTACCTTTCCGGATCATTCCGAGTCAGTTCCAGCCAACCCGGTACAAAATGACCGTTTTACCCCTGGTGGGCCAGTCTCCTTTTCCAACCATGCCGGCTCTGGGAATCAAACCGGCAACCTCTGGGAGCATTCTAAATAATGTTTCCAGATCCCAAGTCTTCTTCCAGGATAGTCAGAGTTCGCCCCGGCAGCTTCCTGGTTTGATTAACCATTTTGCCCCTAAAGGCCCGGTCAACCTTTCCGACACATCTTATCCTCATTTCTCAAGCCAAATACCTCCAGGGCACTATTTTAACTGTTCATGCTCCTTTCCGGCCTTCTAGGTCATTCCCGGCTTTTTCAAATCATTCCTGGACTTTCCAGAGCCACTCCTAGTGAAGCCAGGCTAAAAATTACATGGTAGTCACTAGTACAAGCGCCCAAATCTAGTCAAAGATACGTTGCTTGCCGACCTTAAATATTTCCTAAATGGCTGGCGCCACTAGTAGTGGCGCCAAGCCAAAAAATGGCCTGGCGCCACTCCTAGTGGCGCCAGTATAAACTTTAGCCTAGCGCCACTGCAACAGGCGCCAGTGTTGTCCAACTTCTATAAATACAGAGTCTCATTCAACGTGAAAAGGGTCTACAAATTCAACCTAAAAATCATATAATTCGATATATAAAGCTCGAGCACCTCCTAAACCCTAGCTTCCCTAGGTTTTCCAAACCCTAGCCACTATACACTAAACCCTAGCCTCCTATACACTTCTATACATCCCCATACACTCATACACTAATCATCAACCCTCCTTCAAAGACTTGAAGAGTTGTAATCTGAAGTTTGAAGCTTGAAGACAACTCTTGAAGGCTGAAGGTGAAGATCAAGACGAAGACCGAAAACCGAAGAAAGCAAGGTGCGCAAAATAACAAGACATACGGTAGGCTCCCTATTTAAATTTCTGCACTTCCCCCCTCTCTCTTCTCTCTCCTAACCCACTTGGGTTTTCTCTATTTTAATCCCCCATCTCTTTTCCCCCTTTCTTTGCATGCTTGAAACAAGGGGATTCTCGGTCCATATGTAGGATTGGGCTATTGGAGAGTCACCGTGTCGGGGGCTTTCTTCTAGTCTAACCAGAGACCACGTGGGTCCGGCCCCCTTGATTATGTGGTGAAGCCTTAGCCTTGTATGTTCATGACCCCAAAACTGCATTGTGCATATCATGATCTTGCATCTTCCAAAATTCGTTTTCAAACTCATTTTCAAAACCGTTTTCAAACTTGTTTTCAAAATTGCATCAAAATCTCTTTTTCAAAAACTTGTTTTCAAAACCACAATTCTAGGGTGATTCTAGCCTTTCCATGGCTAGGGTTACTTTAGGAAAGTGTTACATTAAAAGTGACTTTTATAGTCCATATTTTCAAATCTTATTGTTTTCCAAAACCACTTTCTTAAAGTGGTTCTAGCCTTCTCATGGCTAGAATCGCTTTAGGAAAGTGAGATGTCTTTACGCCTTCTAAAAACTCTCTTTTCAAAAGTCTTTCTTCCTAAAATCTCTTTTTCAACATGCTTTCCTAAAACTCTCCTCTCCAAAAGTGTTTTCTAAAAATTCTTTCCAAAATCTATTTTTCAAAACTCCCTTTTTCAACTCTTTTCCAAAATCCTCTCCCCAAAATCCACTTTCTAAAAACGTTCCCCAAAAATCTTTCCAAAAACTCTCTTCAACAATCTTCTACCAAAAACCTTCCTAGGAAAACTCTTTCTAAAAATCTTTCCAAAAACTCTCTTTCCAAAATCTTCCTTCTAGAAATTCGCCTTTAGGATTTCCTTCCAAAATCTTTGTTTCCACAAACACACTTTCCAAAAACTCTTTCCTTGAAGCCTAAGTCAAGCCCTAGAACTCACAATTAGGAAACCCTAATTTTCTTTCCAAAAACATGGTTTTCAAACCTTGCCCCAAACCTAGGTTTCCAAAATCTCTTGTTTTCACATCCAAACTATACACATTTCCAAAACTTCTTTTCTACGTTAAAATTTCACACTTTCAAATCTAGGGTTTCTAGAATCTCCCTTTCCAAATCCTTGCCAAATCTTATCTTCCCTTTAGGAAACAAAATCCAATCCTCCGTTTTTGGAAACAAAATCAAACCTTCCCTTTTAGAAACAAAATCCAATCCTTTCCTAATCCAACTCTTTCCTAACTCAAATCTTTCTTAAACTTCCACTTTCCTAAACCTTAAGTTTCTAAAACTTGAACATAAAAATATTTTCTAAATTTTAAAACTCAACTTTCAAATCTTTCATAATTCAACCCTTTCCTAATTCTACCCCTTTCCAAATCTTGACTTTCCAAATTCAAGTTTTCAAATCTTTTCCTAAACTCAAACCTTTCCTAATCTCAAAATTTTCTAAAAAACTCTAAAATTTTCAAAATCTTAAATTTTGTAAATGTCAAATCTTTCTAAAATTCTAAGCTTTCTAAATTCAAAACTTTCTTAAGTTAAGACTTTCTAAATCTAAAACTTCCTAAATTCTAAACTTTCCAAATTTCAAATCTTTCTAAAATTTTAAGCTTTCCAAATTCAAAACTTTCCTAACTTGAGACTTTCTAAACTCTAAGTCTTTCCTAAACTAAACTTTTCCTAATTCAAAACATTTATAAATTCAATACTTTTCCATTTCAAAACTTTCCTAAAGTGAAAACTTTCCCAAATTCAAAACTTTCTTAATTTGAAACTTTCCAAAAATGAAACTTTCCTAATTCAAAGCTTTCCTAATTTGGAACTTTCTTCATTTGAACATTTCCTAAATCCAATCCTTCCTAATCTCCTAAATCTTCCAAGTCAAGTCAAATCTTTCCTAAGTCCCTCTCCTAAGTCTAGGTTTCTTAAACCTCCATCTTTCCAAAACAAGTCTAAATTTTTCTTCCAAGTTCTATCTTTTCAAATCAAAATTCAATCTTCCAAATTCCAATTTTCAATCCTTTATTCAAAGTTCAATCTCTCAATCTTCTAATTCAATTTCCAATCCAATCTCTCTCTCTCTTCAAATCAATTTCTTTTCAATCGGACTCTTGTCCGAACTACGACTGACCTGATTCCCCCAAAGGGATACGTAGGCAACCTTCATAGGTGCGGTCACAATACTTTCCAAACTTTCAATTCCACCCTCATGGGTGTGGTTTCCAAAATCTTTCCAAATCTCAAATTCCAATCTATTTTCAAAATTCCAATTTCAAATTTCTATTTTCAAATTTCTATTTCCAATTTTTCAAACTTTCCAATTTCAATTCCATCTCTTCAAATCTATTTTCAAATCAAATCAATTTCAAATCAATCTCTTTCCAAATCTATTTTTCAATTCTCTTGCACTTGCATATCATCCATCATGTTAGTTTCTTTTCAAGCATTGTTTTTCAAAGTGAATAGGGTTGAACATTAGTTAGTTGAAGACTCTCATAGGTGAATCTAGGGTAGATTGACATGTAGGTACCTAAAGGGCGGGGTAGGGTGATGGCTTAGTGCGTCTTCCCTACACGTAACCAACCTCCGAACCTAGGATCACTGTTTTCAAAGACCAAAAAGGAGTTATTTTTCAAAAAGGGCTAAATGTTTTCCAAAGGTTGCCAAACAACCCGTTTTCCTTAAAAAACCCTCTCTTGAGGAGATATTTTCAAATCGTTTTCCAAAACCCTAAGTGTAGTTTTCGGATTATGCTTAGTTGTTAGGTGACCTAACTCACCTTAATCAAGTTAGGTGGCGACTCCAAATCTTTTCTAAAAGCCCTTACTTCAAATCAATTTGCAATTCAAACCTAGTCGCACTCATTCTTCTAGGAGGGTGAGTTCTAACGAGAGAGTACAACATTTTTTCCGCTTGTGTGAGTATTCCTCGAGTGCGAAAAATCTGGGCGCGACAAGCATGATGGGAGAACTCAACTATTTTCTTGGATTTCAAATCAAGCAATCGAAGGAAGGCATCTTCATCAACCAAGCCAAGTACATCAATGACTTAATCAAAAAGTTTAGCATGGAAGATGCAAAGCCTATAAGTACTCCAATGAGTACTACAACTAAATTGGATAGCGATGAGAAAGGTAAGTCAGTAGATACTAAGCTCTATAGAAGTATGATAGGCTCTCTATTGTATCTAACTGCTAGTAGACCTGACATAATGTTTAGTGTTTGCTTATGTGCTCGCTTTCAATCTAATCCTAAAGAATCTCATGTGATTGCTGTAAAAAGGATTTTTCGTTATCTTAAGCACACACCAAACCTTGGATTATGGTATCCAAATGGCACTTGTTTTAACTTGAATGCTTACACTGACGCTTACTATGCGGGGAGTAGAGTTGATAGGAAGACCACAAGTGGCTCTTGCCAACTCCTAGGCAATATGATTATATCTTGGTTTTGCAAAAAACAAAATTCAGTTGCTCTCTCCACAGCTGAGACTGAATATGTAGCAGCTGGGAGTTGTTGTGCACAAGTGTTGTGGATCAAACAACAATTAGAAGATTATGAAATCCTGCTTGATCATATTCCTATCAAGTGTGATAATACAAGTGCAATAAACTTGATTAAAAATCCTATTCAACACTCTCGCACAAAATACATTGAAATCAGATATCACTTTATACGTGATTATGTGCAAAAAGATGATATAGAACTTGTCTTTGTGTGCATTGATATGCAATTAGCTGATATCTTTACTAAACCATTAAGTGAAGATCGTTTTTGTATGATTAGAAGAGAACTAGGGATGAGTGATCCTATATGTTAAATCTTATGTTTGATTCGAGCGAAAATTGTATTTTAAATATTTGAATATGTTTGTCATTCATATGAAATGCATTTCTTGAATTCATAATGCATTATATGATCATATTAAGATGTCTTTTATCTCATAAATTGAAAAAGATCATTTCATGAAATTCTTATGATTTATATGCTCAGTTTGGGTGAAAGAGTCGACACTTTATTTCATAAGAGTCGCCTCATCACATCAATGGACTTAAATCATATTATTATCAAGGCATGTGTCGCCTCATTTAGTTCATGAGTTACCTCATGCTGCGGGCCTATATACTTTGACGAAGCCCACTTTACAAACATTCGAAATTTCTCTCTCATTCATTTACTCTCACTCTTTTTCTCTCCCGCTCCCCTGTTCGCACCAAAACTAACCGTCACTCATAGACCATCGCAACTCTTCATCTCTATATTTCTATAAACGCTAATCGATCCTATCTCTCTCTCTCTCTCAACCTTCATTTCTCCCACAATGGCTCCTAAAATAGAACCTGATCGGGAAAACCCTAACATGCCTCTCACACGCTCTCAAAAATGAAAAAGGGTTGAACCAATCATCAGAGACTCAGAAAAAAGGGCTCCAGCAGAGCAACCTGGATGGGATTCAACACACTTCATAGACGCAATAGCTGAAGAAAGGTATATGAACATATTTAGTCTTCGAAATGTTTTGAATGGAAGCTGGGTAGATCATGCTTTCTTTAAGTCTGAGAACTTTGATTTCCCTCATATTCTTGAGAATCTAGGGTGGGAACCCTACACTACCATTAGAGAAAATGTATACCCAAAATTGGTTAGACATTTCTACTCTCATCTAATGAAGAAAGTGGGAAGCAACATGATCACCAGTTTTGTGAATGGAGTAAAAATCACTCTGAATGAAGGGATTTTAGAAGATATTATGGAAATTGGTTATGGTGGGCAAATGTACTTTGAAAACATTAGTCGAAAAGAACAACTCTGGGTTCTTTTTGGTCATGGCATGCCCGAATCCACTCAACCTATAGCCAACAATTTTCCTATTGAATTGAGACTTGTCCACCATTTTGTGACCACCATTTTCTTACCCAAAGCTGGTGGTTTTGAACGTGTAACTGAGAAGGATCTGTTCTTCTTGTGGGCTTTTCTTACCAACACCCGAATTGACATTCCCTACTACATTCTCTCCAACATGGCCAATGTTGTAACCACTGCTTCCAAGAACCTACCATATGGAATGCTGCTGACCAAGATTTTTAAGCATTTCCATGTAAACCTTCTGGGAGTAAACTACAGAAAACCTGATTCCTACAAGGACGAATACAGCAAGTACACACTGAGTAGAATGGGATACAAGAAAGTCAATGGCCATTGGGTTCCAAGGCCAAACAAAGTTGCCCCTGCCAGTTCTTCCCAGAAAAGAGCCTCTGCCTCTGGTCCTCGCAAACCTTTAGCCCAAACCCTTGATGCCTTATCTGTTGATGCACTTCTGGGGAACATAATGGACATGCTTCAAAGCATGAATCAAAAGATTGATGAAGGGCTGCTGCAATTGAAAAATCTTCAGACAGAAGTGATGCAACTGAAAAGGGCTTAAGGAATTTCAGTGGATGAGGAAGAAAGAGAAAGAGAACCAGAAATTGAAGAAATAAATGAGGAAGAACAAGAGAAGGAAGAAGAGAAAGATTTGGAGGACACTGATCTGGAAACTGAAGAGGATGAGCCTGCAGATGATGACTCTGAGGACTCTGAGGATGTTGCTCCAAAGAAGAAGGCTGTTCCAGCATAGAAAGTCAAACCCTCTACCTCAGCCTCTAGATTTGTTCGAAACAGGCCCTATGGCTTGAGGCCTAGACCCTTTTCTGGACCATCCAACACTGCCTCAGATCTTGTTGATTTATCTCACTCTCCTACTCCAACTCCTTAAACCTCTTCCAAAATCTTACTCATGGCTCAGTCAATTCTATGGTCCTGTTAGAACATTTTTTTTTTTTTTGCTTTAACTAAATGATTTTATTCTGACATCATTTTTGTGAAATTTAATTGTTCAATCTTTTGTAATCTCACCAGTTTCAATCAATGAAATATCATTCTCTTTTGATATCACATTTGCCTGCTCTGATAGCTTGCTTGTTTGTTTACTTCTCTGTTTCAACCATATATTCTGCTCTTTATTTTTTTTGCTATTGTACCTGTCTTTTATTCTAACTTATTTGGTATCATACTCATTCTATTTCTCTTTTTGATGAATTAACAAAAAGGGGGAGAAGTATGAGCAAACTTAAAAGCAAACCTGCATTAAATAAGTTTGTAAGTATGATGGCAAAATTAATGCAAACTGGAGAAGAATACAATACATGTTTGTTGAAAACTAAGTCAAACATTTCTTTGAAAGGGAATAACATGATTTATGGGGAGAAATATCTTTTCACTAGAAAATCTGAATTGAATAAGAAATGGATTTTACTAAAATAAACATAAATTGTTTATTACATTGACATTAAATGAAAATGACATAAAATGAGCATCTTTTTACATATATAAAGCATGTTCTCAGGGGGAGTGACATGAATCCCTTGCCTCAAAATATCTTTGATTTAACTGACAAAAACTCCCTAAAACTGTTTTTGAAATGCTTTTATCCTTTAAGCATCATTTGCTTAATTACAAAACAAAGGGGGAGTTTTCTCATTGGTATGATTATTTAACTCTGTTCATTTAATTCAATCTTATATGAACTTATTTTGCAAAGGTTTTGTCATCATAAAAAAGGGGGAGATTGTTGAGTCAAGGTTGATCCTTGTTGACTCAAGGTTAATTCCCATGTTGATTTTGATGATAACTAAACCTTGTGTTATGTTACTAATGAATCTACTTAGTGTGCAGATTAACAAGTTCATAACTTAGACTTAAAGTTGGATCTTAAGTCCAATACATATCAAAAGAATGCACAACAAGTTCAACATGCAAGCAATGAATTCAAAGGGCTATGCAATGAACCAAACTGAGAAATGATGCCTATCTCTACTTCAAACATGTGTTCTACATTCGAAGAGATTGAAAGTGTTCAATTGAAGCTTCTTTCAAGTATGCATAGTTTCAATGAAGATTAACTTGCACCAGACTAAAGCCTTCATCAGAATATGCAAAGAACAGTTGAAGAAGTGCAATGCTCAGTTGAAGATGAATTGGCTGTTGAAGAATTTGGAAAATGCTCAAGAGATGATCTCATCTGGTATGCTTAAGACCAATTCAAGACAATGAGATTGAAGTTGCTGAGAAGTTGTCGTGTCCTGCATTTTTTGAAAATGTCGTGTCAGCGTGTTCGAAACGTATCGTGTTCGACACTCATGTCCATGTCCGTGCTTCTTAGAACGAAAATAAAGTCCTCTTGTTCAAGAAAGCAAAAAAGGGGGGTAGAAGATAGGGTATGAAATAGAGAAAATCTTAAGTGAGCTTCAAAAGGGAGAAGAGAACAGTAGAGGAAGGCAAACTGTAAAAGGAACTTGTCTTCAACACATCTTCATGCTTCTTTGAAGGGCTTGACTTGAGCTTGGAAGGCCTTCAATGGAGCTTAAGTGGGCTAGAGTTAGCTTGAATCTTACTTTGAAGGCTTGGAAGATGGAGTGTATAAGCTAAAGAGGGGTTGAATCTAACTTGGATGCTTGGAGGGTGAAGTGTATAAGGTTTTTCGGAGTTCTGGGGCAATTTTAGCCGAGCTCTGCTGCTATTTTTGCCTCTGAACTCCGCAGGGAGGGAGCCTGGTATTTATAGACAAAAAAGTTAGGCTGGCGCATGTGTTATATGTGCCTAGTTAAAATTTGGCCATGCGCCTGTATTGGGCCACTAATTGAGTGCCATATAGCATTCCTTATACTGCCCCAACCTGGGCTGCAAGATAATTTTTATCTAATCTGATTATTTTTTGGGTGCATGTAGCACACGCTTCACCGCTGAGAACTCGTATGCCGACTTTGCCTTGATATTTGTATAATTCAAGAAAGGGTCAAGGACAGCGGTCACGTTCACGATGTTCCCCCACTGTTTCTCATGAACCGAGAGGCCTCGAGGAGCTTTAAAGGATTCCAAATGACAAAGATATCTCATCAAGAAGCGTGCATAAAAATAAGCTTTTCGGAGCGTCTATGAGACACTCCGAGGGTTTTAAAAAATGGCAGTTTTCGTGCCACATGATCGTGGCCTCCAAGAAGCGACCTCTTCAATCGAACTGTAGCGATGGGAGGTCCTCTGGACAAGCTTCAAGGAATTCCCTATTTTACACATTTCTCAAGTCGTTCGACGGTGAGTTTTAATTAGGAAAGTAAAGAAAAAGTCAACCTTGGCGGAGCGTCTGTGAGGCACTCCAAGGGTTCTTCAAAGTGGCGACTTTCAGGCCACGTGATTAGATGCATCAGGAAGCGATCTTTTCAATCAAGCCGTATCGATGGAAAGACCTATAGAAAGGCTTTCGAGATTTTCCTGATTTACACATTTCTCAAGTTATTTGATAGTGCATGTTAATCAGGAAATCAAAGAAAAAGACAACCCTAGTAGAGCGCCTATGAGACACTCCAGGAAGCTTTAGTTGACTTAGAAGTGTTTCGAGTCAAGGGACACGTTTGGAAATGGACGGGGATGTCCATCGGGGTATTCCAATGAATGTCGATTTGATACCCAGAGCCAGTGTGCTTTAGGAAATGCCCAGGCCACTAGTGGTAAAATGGTCATTTTGACCAAAACTTCCTGGAATGGGGCCGAAATGGATTTGAGTGGCATATCGAACATGCTGGACTGTTTAGAGACAATTTTGGAAATGTAGACTTACCGTCTCGAGGGATTAGTGTTTTCTTGAAGGATATGCTGGAGTGCTCAAGGCAAAATGATCATTTTGACCAAGTATCACTAGAATATGTCCGGAGTCAGTTTGATTGGCATCTCGAATGTGCCGAACCATCGAAGGACCGTTATAAAAGGTAGACTTACCATCTCGAGGACTTAGTACTTTCTCGAAGACATGTCGAAGTGCCTAAGGGCAGTTTGGTCATTTTTTACCGAGACAGGTTAGCAGGCATTGGTGTTAACCGGGGTTTACGAGTGTTTTCGTCACTCCAACAGTTATGATGGGTTGGTTTCTAGAGGTCTTTCTTTTTTGAGAAACGTGCCATGGCCAAGGGACAATTTCGGTCGTGTGACACCAGGGCTTTTGATGGCTTACCCGTGCCAACCTAGTGATTGTTTTCGTCACTCCAACGGCTTGACGGTTTGTGAGTGTTTCCATCACTCCGACGGGATGGTGTTAGTTCTGGAGATTGCCTGATCTCGAAAAACTAATGGATGTCAAGGGGCATAACAGACATTCTACATTGGCGAGCTAGCAGACGCCAGAAGCCCATTCAAAGTTTATGAGTGTTTCCGTCACTCCGACGGTGACGATTGCTTTCGGAGATTGCCTGGTCTCGGAAGGTTGTCTGGATTGCTTTAGGGCATTTATGTCATCTAGCTTCAGTTAGGCTTGATGGGCCTAAGAAGTGACCGATTGACTGGATTGGGGCTTGAAAAGCTAATTTGGGCTTTGATAGTGTCGTGACATTTTATTGGAGTGCTGGATTGTACCGAAGATTGCCAAGGTGCAAAAATGGGGTGCTTACACATATAATTTCATATTTTTTATACAAAAAATGCACTTTTGGTGGGCCACTATGATTACCTTAAAGGTACTGTTGTTCTCTATAAGCAAAGATGCTCACCTCTAGCTAGAAAATAAGACAAAAAAACAATGATAGATAGAGAAAGAGAGATGTAAGCACCCCATTTTTGCCCGCTTGATAATCTCCGGCCTGACCGAACTCCTTTTCAAAACTCCGTAAGCACATTAAAGCCTAAATCAACTTTCAAACCACTATCTAGTCAGTCAACAGCTTCTCGGGCCCGCTGGGCCCAATGGAAGCCTAATAACCAAACCTATCCGTTAGGTCTCCAGGCACGTTTTGAGAAAGTTCAAAATCCCTCAAAACGGTAAGTCCACCCCTTTCAAAATGTTACTAAACTGTAAGGCGTACTCCACACGCCATCCGGTCTAATTTCGGTCCCATTCCGGCTAACTACGATCAAAATGACCGTTTTACCCCTGAACGTCCCAGTTCTGCACAAACCCCACCGAATGGTAAAATACTTTCCCGAAACCATCCTTGAACAACCCGGCACGCTTAACATAACACTTTGATCTATTCCTGACCATTTTTAACCAAAACCAGCCAAAATGACCATTTTGCCTTTAGCGACCCAAATGCGCTCGAAAACGACATCGGTCCTTGGTTACTGAATGGTGGATCTTGTCACGAGCCCCGTTTAACCTAAGGAATACCTCACGACGCTAAACACTCACGACTCGATAAAAGTTTCTCGAAGCATCTCGCAGACGCTTTGCTAAAATTGCACTTTCTCCCCGATTCCCTGGTTATAATGCACCGTTAAATGACTTGAGAAATATGTATACTAGGGAATTCCTGAAAGCTCGTTCATAGATCTTTCCATCGATATAGCTCGATCGGATAAATTGCCTCCTGAAGCCCTTCATCGTACGGTTGAAACATTGCTACTTTCGACAACCTTTGGAGTGTCTCGCAGACGCTCTGCTAAGGTTGACTTTTTTTCCAATTCTCTGATTAAATTGCACCGTCAAACGACTTGAGAAATGCGTAAATCTGGGAATTCCCAAAAGTATTTCTAGAGTACTTTGTATCGATACGGTTCGATTGAAATGATCGCTTCCCGAAGGCCTTAATCATGCGACGAGAAAACAGCTACTTTCAAACACCCTCGAAGCGTATCACAAACGCTCCGCAAAGATGTCCTTTAATGCACGCTTCCCGTGAAGATATCCCACCCTTCTGAACACAATTCAAACTTTCTGAAAACACGAAAGTTCACGAGAAGTCCTAGGAGAACATCCCGAGTGCGGCCGATTTCCCCGAAACATTCCCGGTTGGCTCAATTATCGAGACAAAGTTTAAACAAACCTTCCTGGTGATTGAGCGTGTGCTACATGCACTCAAATTTTGATCAGATCGACCAAAAGCGCCATGGCAAATTTTGGCCAGGCGCATGTAACACAAGCACCATGCCTGTTCCGAATTGCTTATAAATACCAGACCCCCCCTTTGCATATTGCAAGTCTGAAATTGATGCGAAACTTTGCTGAAACTGCTCTAGAACCTCGAATCCCTACATATATTCCACCCCTCCAACACTTAGGCTAGATTCCACCTCCCTTAAAGGCATACACTTCACCTATAAAGCCTTATACACCACTAAACACACCCTTCCAGCCCTTTAAGCCTTCTTGAAGTCATTCAAGATCCAATCAAGACATTCATTGAAGACTACAAGTGTGTTGAAGGTAAAAGGTGGTATCTCTTTTACATTTGTGTCTTCCCCCACTCTCCTCTTCTCCCTCCTAGCCTACTTAGGCTATTGTCTATTTTAATCCCCATCTTTAACATCCCTTTCTTGCATGCTTGAGCCAAGAGGGCTTTTAGTCCATGCCTAGAGGAAAGAAAGTAAGATCCACCGTGTAGGGGGATCTCTCACTACCCTACTTTAAGATGGTATGGCCTAGGAGCCCCTTGATTATGTGGTGTAGCCTAAAAGCTTTGTATGTATTCATGACCCCCTTACATTTTGCTAACTAGATCATGTCTTGTGTGCTTGGCTTCATTTTCATGTTTCTAACCATGTGCTACAAAGCTTGCATTATTCTTGTTTCCATGCCATTTTCAAGTTCAACATTCCTCTAAAAAATGGTTCTAAGAGTTAGTCCCTTGAAGTTTAGAATGAGACCTTAGAAATCATGCCTTAGAAAATCCCCACTAACCTCTAAGTCACACTTTTGCATCCTTGCATTTCAATTTGCATAGAAGTCTTTTTTAAACTTTCTAATTTCCAAAGCTTCCATTCTCTCCAGTTTAGTGGTTGGAATGACCCCATGGAACCCTCTCTTGAGTGGTCTCTCTTCTATATTGGCCACAAGAGCCTTAAATTGTTAGAATGGTCTCATTCTCTTTTTATTCTTGCACATAAGTGGTTTCCAAACTCTTTGATTTCCAAGGTTTCCATTCTCTCAAGTTTAGTGGTTGGAATGGCCCCATAAAACCCTCTCTTGAGTGGTTTCCCTTTTATTGGGTCATAAGAACCCTCTCTTATTGGAATGGTTTCCTTCAAAAATGGTTTTCAAAAATTCATTATCTCCATCTTTACATTAAAAATGGTGTTTCAAAAAGTTGTCATCATCATATTTATTTTTTTTGGATTTCATACACTTGTCAAGACAATGGTGATAATGGTTAGAAGGAAACCTTCATTGGAATGGTCTTCGAAGATCAACCATATAAACCAGACTCTTGGCTAGAACCAAATTTTCATGGAAATGATCTTCAAAAGAGTTGTCAACCAAAGTCCTTTGCATAACATAAGTTGTTTTCCAAAACCCTTTCCAAAAGCGCATGAAACCACTTTTCAAAACCATTTTCTAATCTAACTCTAGGTTAACTAGACCCTAGTTATCTAACCCTAGGATAACTTGACCCTAGTTAACTAACCCTAGGTTAACTCGACCCTAGTTAACCGACCCTAGGCTAACTTGACCCTAGTTATCCAACCCTAGGTTAACTTGACCCTAGTTAGTTAACCCTAGGTTAACTTGACTCTAGTTGACCAACCCTTGGTTAACTTGACCCTAGTTACCTAACCATAGGTTAACTTGACCATAGTTGACCAACCCTAGGTTAACTTAATCCTAGTTATCCAACCCTAGGTTAACTTGACCCTAGTTCACTCACCTTAGGTTAACTTAACCCTAGTTAGTTAACTCTAAGTCATCTCAACCTTAGGTTAACCCTACTCTAGTTAGTCAACCCTAGTCCAACTTAACCTTAGGTCACCCCTAACCATAGGCTAACACAATATAGGTTAGTATGCTTCAAGGTTTCAACTCATGAACCCTTTTTAAATGATCTTTCAATTTTAAATTATACCCATTACCCATTTTGCCAAAACCTTCTATCCTCTTGAGATATCAAAAACCAACTCCATAACCCCTTCAAATCCCCTACACTCCAACTTCAAGGCATTTTCAAAAAGTCACAAACCTAAGGTGTCCCTAGCCCTCTGATGGTTAAGGACCCCAAAGGAAGGTGATATATCAAGAGCAACCTCCAAGGTTGTCCATATTAGGACTCCAAACCATTAGCCATTTTCAAAAGCCACTTTCAAAATATAATTTATCAAAACATTCCAAAGTCATACCTCCAAGGTTTTCAAAACAAGACTTCAAAACATTTTCAAAACTCTCTTGAGTTATTCCAAAGCATTTTTCAAAATTCCCTTGAGTTGTTCCAAAAACACTTCAAAACATCTCAAAAGCGTTTCAAAAACTTTTAAGTTTCATTCCAAAAATATTCCAACATCTGATTTCAAATCAAAATTTTCAACACATGTTTCCAAAGACCACAAAATGTCTTCAAACTCTTTCAGAAACCTCAAAGTGTCTTCAAACTCTTTTAAAGGCTTCAAAGTATCTTTAAAACCTTCCAAAGGCCCCAATGCGCCTGTTTTCCTTCAAGCTCTTGTCTGAACTACGATTGGCCTGATTCTCGCCAAATAAGATACGTAGGCAACTTGAAATGGTGCGCTCATAACTTCTATTTTCAACTCCAATCCCCTTTTCAAAAGTTTCTATCAATTCAAGATTTCTATCTCAAACCCCTCCAAAACCTTTATATTTTCAAACTTCTTCCAAGACTTGCCTCATGCATCATTCATCCGAAAAGTGATGACTAAATCCTATTTTTAAAACTCTAAAAGTGGATATTAAGTGGATAATGGTAATCGGTTATTCTAGTGAGTGAATAAAGGGTAGTTAGATATATAGGTACCGAAAGGGCGGGGTAGGGTGATGATCTTAGAATATCTTCCTTATACATAACCAACCCCCGGATTATAGATTTCTATTTTCAAATAATCAGAATGGAGTTATTTTCCAAAAGGGCTTAAATCTTTCCGAAGGTTGCCAAACAACCTATTTTCCTAAAAACCCTCTCTTGAGGGAGTTTTCAAAAATCTTTCAAAAAACAAAAAACCCTAGGTTTAATTTTTGGATTAACACTTAGTTTTGGGTGCCATAACTCACCTTAATCAAGTTAGGTGGCGACTCATATTTTTCTATGAAGCCCTTAATCAAACAAGTTTTCAATTCAAACCTAATCGCACTTATCCTTCTATAAGGACGAGTTCTAGTGACAAAGTTCTGTGGTTTTTGTCTCCAAGCCGAAAGGACCTTGGACACCCGAAAATCGGGGCGCCACAGTTGGTGAGACAAGAGTGAGAGTGAAACAGAAATTATCGGATTCACTTCGTCTTCTTATTTTGTTTTCTGCTATCTTTGTCTAATTTTGTACAAACAATATTGACATTGATCTCGATTTCTACAAAAGAAACCCATTTTTTAAACAGAGAAATAAAGAGTAGTTTTATGGATCGTGGGCCATAGCTGCACACGGGGCGGTTTGGTTCAGGTTTGAATTGAACCTAGATTGAATTGATTAAAGTCGATTATGAAAAAATCAACACATAATCGAACCATTGCCTTAATGGAACCAAACCAAACAGAATAACATCGGTTCAATTCGGGCCCGAACTGCTACTATAAAATTTTATGACACTTTAATAGGCAACGCACTTAGGTGGCCAACCTAATAACGATTTTACTTTACTATAATGGGTTTAGTATTTATAGTAGACGTTGAAATGTAAGTTCTCTCCCACACTGATGTGGGACTAGTTGGAAGAGGCTAAAATGTTAAAACAACTTTAGTCTGTTTTGTTGTCAAGTCAAAAGAAAAGTTTTTTTATTTTTTATTGAAACATGTTATCAAACAGTTGATGGGCATTAAAAATAAGTCAAAAAACAAAAAATAAATAAATATTTCAAAGATACAAGAATGGAGGGTGACTGTAAAGGATAATCTTCATTTGTGAGTTGCACACTAAACTTAAACACTGAAAACTACAGAAGTGTATAAAATATGTGTCTAGATAACTATGTATGCAGACACCCACACACAAACACACACACACACACACACACACACACACACACACACGTATATATAAAGGGAGAGAGAGAGAGAGAGAGAGAGAGAGAGAGAGAGAGTTGCAACACTTGACAACCAAGCTGTTCCAACCCTTGAACACAAATTAGAAGAGCAAAACATAAGCAGTTCTATTAGCTTGGACTGATTAAGGGCGAATGACATGAGTTGTCATTCGCTCCACTAGGAAGAGACTCTAGACTAGACAGCAAACTGAACAAGGTATTGAGGAGCATTGCAGCAATGCAAACTCCAGGCTAGGAGACAAAAGTAGCCAATGATTGAATTAGTAATGTTCTTAAATCCCACATCGTCTAGTTTACTTGAAACTCTGTTGTATATATTCTAAATACTTCAAGCCAATGAGAAGTATTGCTGATGAGACTCAAATCTGGGTGAAATCTTTTAGAGGGTAAATTACACAAATCTCCTTTGAACATTTGCAAAAATGTAGTGACCTACCTTAATCATTTTAAAATGACATTGACCCCCTTACTTTTGAAATGTGAATAATATATTTCTCCTTCGATTTAATATTGGTAAACGACATTTAAAGGTCAAATTTTGATGTAAATCACTCTTCTTTAAAACTACAACTTTATCTCTGCCTACAAATTCAACTATGTCTCTCCTCTTTTCATCCTATCATCTCTGTCATCCCATCCATAAATTAAACTCTTTCTTCTCATTTCTCTCTCTTGTCCCTTATCTCTATTTAGTTTTACATATTTTAATAGGGGTCTTGTGGTGTAGGAGAGACTAGAGTTGGGGGTGAGAAAAGGTTGTGTGGTGGCAGTGGAGGGTAGACGATTACAGATGTGACAGTAGAGAGTGAGGGAAGATAAGGGTTTTACAACCGGGGGGAGGGGGGGGGGAAGAGTTAGAGTGCGACAGTGAAGGGTGGAGAACGATAGGTGTTATGCATCTCTCTTTCTCTCCTTTTTTTTCATTATGTTTCTCTCTCTATACATAGACAATATATATATATATATATATATATATGTATATTTCGAAAACCCTTCCCATTACTATGAGATCCTCTATTTCTTTCACTATAATTCTCTCTCTAGCTTGAATTCAAGGCAACCATTTCCCCCTATACCTTCCCCCACCCCTTCCCCTCCTTCACCTTTAAGCCTCTCTTTGTAAAAAATTCTTCCTCACACATATACATATAAATATACATATACCTACATTTATGTATATACAGAAAGTTCTTTAATTTGTAATGTATATTTCTATGTATATGTATATGTGTAGATATATAAACACATATAAATCGCAGCCACACTATGCATAGCCTCTTCTTACAATTCATTGATCATGCCACCTACAATCTCGTCAAAATTGTTAATGGAGGATGAACAGAAAGAGGAATGAACAGAAAGAGGAATAAGGAATACGCTCAAATTTAGATACCACTAGGCGCTTTTGAGATTTTCAAAACAAGATTTTCATTGACCCCAAAGTTGAATTCTTAGGAAAGACTTTCTATTTGGAAACTAATTGGTTACAAGAAAGGGTGGTAATGGGCAGGTTTAGGCGAGTTCTAAATAACTTATGGATAAATAACTAATTTCCAATAAAATCTACATTTATTTACTTGACTCATAAACTGTATAACCAATCTCAAGTGCATAATAATGCCTCCACATTTCTTGGCATGATTGAAGAGCAATATTTATAAATAATCTGATTTCTAATGCTAAAACCAGACTCAAAAGCAATAATGGTGATAAGAATACTCAAAACATAGTGTGTCAGTAAAGAGAGTTGTGGGTATCAGATATTATTTGCCTCCTAATAGCTAAGGATGTTTAAATCCACATTTTGTTTCTTGTCAAGTTTAGACTCTTTAAGTATAAATCTAATTGCGACTTAATTCTACGCCGCCCATATTGTTGACTCTCAAATAGATCAAAATCCTACATAAATTTTGCGTCAAGTGAATCAGAATATTAAATATAAATGGACAAATATTACTAGTGTAAATAATTAATTACTTTCTTACATCCATTTCATCAAGTATGTCCTCTTCATTGCCTCTAATTGTATCACATGCCGTTGATGATGTATTAGCTATAAAACTAGAAACATGACACACATACTCTTCAAAAGGTAAATACAAGTATGTCGCACCCTTTCCAAGTATGTCACAAGATTTAACTTTTTCAAACATAATTCCACAAATTGTAGTTTATAACGTGAATCCAGTACTACTACAAAAGATAACACTATACTGTAATACTCCCAATACTTATCAAAATTTCTTTTCATCTTTATTGACATGGAGCTAATCACATCATCTGGGTTTTGCATCTCCTGCTCAATAAGTAATTGTATTTTTTATACCCCATGAAAGTACAAGTTTGTTGTAGAATACTTAGATCTTGAGAAAAAAATGGTAATATCATAAAAAGGTTTTAAAAACCTGGTTATTCTTTCTCCCTTGTGCCACTCCTCTTCTGATGAGCATGTTTTAAAATTCATCAATCAAATGCAACTAATAAAATGCACGATGGTGCATAAGAGCAGATTCAAGCATGAGATACGTTGAGTTCCATCTTGTGGGGAATCTTGTCTAATCTTTTTACTAAATCTCGATGAGAGTTAAGAGGTGCATTCTGCAAACTTGAATTTCCTCCCTTCTGAACCTCTGACATACTTAACACTCTCTCGAATATTATATATAGGAGTATCAATCACTTTCAATCCTTCTTATACAATTATATTCAAGACATGTGCACAACAACATACATGAAATAGTTCACCATTGGACAATAATGGGTCAATCAAACAGAGATGACGTTTCAAGACATCTACTATCCTGTCATTATATGATGCATTATCCAATGTGAAGCTAAAAACTTTTTTATAAGTATCCCACTCTTTTAACAAAAGAATAACTCTTTCAGCTAAAATTGGACCATTATGTGAATGAGACTCATGACGAAATTTTCAGATCTTTTTTTGGAACACTCAATCCTCATCAATATAATAACATGTAAGGCATCGTTTGCTTTGCGGGACATGGCAGGACTAGACTAGTAATCCATCGTTGTCCCACGTTTGTTTTAACATTTTGTACGAGACTAGCTATCCTGATTGGACTATTAAACCCACATAGGTGGGATTAAGTTGTCCCGGCGAGGGGGTTGGGACTGATAATCCTCAGACTATTTACAAGTTGGACTAACGGGCAATGTTACAATTATGCCCTTATGCATAACAAAACCTCTCTTTTCTCATTTGCTTCACAAGTTGGACTAACGGGCAAGGTTACAATCATGCCCTTATGCATAGCAAAACCTAACTCTCTTTTCTTATTTCCTTCAGATGCCTTCTATCTCATCTAATGATTCTCTCTTGTTATGATTTTGCGATCTGAAGCCACTCATTCATCACCGTCACTCGCCATCATTGCCTCCAACTTCGACATCAAGATCGAAGCTCCCACTCGAGAATAAAACTCAGTTAAGTTTTATGCTTTTTAATACTTATTTTTGACATGACTCTTCTTCTACATCGATTCTCAACTATGAATTTGTGAATGGAAAAAATTTCTAAAATATATTGCAGTAGGTTGTGACATGGTAGTTAAAGAAAGTTAGGTCTGTGGTTGGTTTTACGAGGTGGCTCTGTTATGGTTGTGGTATTGTTTATCATTTTGGCATGTGTGAATTGAGCTAGTTGTGGTAATTCATTTTAATGATACCATTTGGACAGCTGCTCTTATGTTTTCTTCAACTTGATGTAATCCTTGTTATTAAATCCTATAATTCATGATACGATTTGTATGATTCATGTTACTAATTTTTCTGATTTAAGCCAATAATGCAAGCAATTTGTGGCTTACACTTGTTTCAATTAAATATACTGATATAGTTTTGGTTGATAAATTTGATTCTTAGATGGAATATGATATGATTGATTACGAAAATGAAGAGATAAAGGGTTTTATTTCTCTTCAATCAATGTTATGTCAAATCTACATGGTATGTAGTGTAGCTTTTGCAGTGCCGCATGTAGCCTTGGGCCGTTATTATAGAAACAATCAACCTATCCTACAAGGGCTCGATAGGTTTCAAGCTCAAATTCAAATCATAAATAGATTGTTTAGAGAATTTGATGATACATGCATTGACCAACTCCGTTTGGATCGAAGTTGTTTTATGCATTTGTGTCAATTGATTGGTAGTAGGGGTTTGTCCCATTCTAGAAACGTGACATTAGAAGATAAAGTAGCCATGTTCTTGAATGTATTAGCACATCACACTAAGAACCGAGTTGTCAAGAAAGATTTCTATAGGTCTGGTCAAATTGTTAGCAAGTATTTCAATGATGTCCTTAAGGCCATCTTGCAACTGCAAGGCGAATTACTTAAAACACCAGAACCAATAACTGAAGCATGCACTGACCGTAGGTGGAACTGGTTTCAGGTAATTGGAAACAACTTCTCATATAAAAGCATGCAATTATTTATTTACACTTTCATAACAACACCATAATAATACAAAAATGGTTTTGAAAAGAATTGTCTTGGAGCACTAGATGACACTTACATTAAGGTTTGTGTTCCTAAGGTTGATGTGGCTAGATATAGGACTCAGAAGGGAGAATTAGCTACAATTATGCTAGATGTTTGTGGTCAAGACACGAATTTCATTTATGTCTTGCCGGGATGGGAAGGATCTGCGACTGATGGTAGGGTTCTTCGAGATGCAGTTACAAGGAGAAATGGGTTGAAGGTTCCAACTGGTAATTAGACAAAAATTTTATATTATTGGGTTGATGTACAAAAATTTTATATCTCTAAACTTTGAAATTGCTATCACACAGGTTATTAATACCTAGTGGATGTGGGATATACGAATGGTCAAGGATTTTTGGCACCATATAGAGGCCAGCGTTACCATCTATCAGTTTGGAGAGATGGGGCTGTTTCTGCTAGTTTCAGGAGTACTTTAACATGAAGCATGCATCTGCTCGCAATATGGTGGAGAGAGCTTTCGGGTTGTTAAAAATGAGGTGGGCAATATTAAGAAGTCCGTCATACTTTCCAATCAAAAGTCAATGTCGTATTATGACGACTTGTTGCTTACTACATAATTTATTAGAAGGGAGATGAGGTTGGACCCTTTTGAAGAGGTGGTAGATGAAGAAATTGCAAATCATCCCAACATGGGAGATGAATTTATTGAGACGATTGAGACATCTAACCAGTGGACTGAGTGGAGAGATGTTTTAGCCACTCAAATGTATAATGAATTTCTAGCTAGTAGGGGACAACTTTAATTTGTTGATGCATTTATGACTTGTTTGGCTTCTCTTATATTAATATGTTAAATTTCATGATTTTCATTGGTATATGCTTGCTTGTGTTTTTTAGGATATTTGCAAATATCCTTATGTTGTGGTTGCTAGTGTTTTTGTGGGAGATCCCCAAAATTGTTATGTTATGCATATGTGGCTATGTAATATTCAGGAATGGATAATGACACAAGTAACTCATCAAAGAAAGAAAAGGTCAACAGAAGTTCTTCCTCAAAGATGGTATGTAGGCAGAGTTGGACAAAGAAGGAGGAAGAGATGCTTATTAATGCCCTCAAAGACATAGTCGCTGTTGGCATGAAGGTTGACAATAATACCTTCAAATCAGGCTATTTGCAAGTTCTTGAGAACAAACTCATCAAAGCACTACTAGGCACTGACCTTCGTGCCACTCCACATATAGAATCTAAATCAAAGAAGTGAAAGAAAATCTACAGCAGCTTATTCTCATTATTGTTGTTAAGTGGAATTGGGTGGAATGACACTGACAAGGTGTTTGACATAGAGAAGGAATGAGATTGGGAAGATTATATCAAGGTAAGAATTGTTTTCAATACTTGTTAGTGTTGGTGTGAAGTGGGCTAGTTGATTAATATATATATATATATGTATTTATTTTTGTAGAAGGATACTGATGCTAAGATTTTGAGGAACAAGTCATGGCCCTTTTATGAGGATTGACTGATTATTTGTCAAAGATAGAGCCACTAGTGAGTTTGCAGAAGGGCCAACAGATGCTGTTGAGAACATTGACAAGGAGGATGAAGTTAGGGAATCTATGCCTTTGGATAGTCAGGGAGTGGCTGGTATGAAGTGTTCAAATTCAGTCAATTGTCGCCCTGCAGTTAGTTCAGACAAAAAGAATGATAAGAAGAGGGCTAGGGGTGCTGATACCATTGTAAAGGGACTTGCTAACTTTACTGATAAAGTTTGTGAGGCCATTGGAAAAGCTAATGGTAGGATGGAATTCATAGGAAATCGGATGGGGTATGCACATGACTTGTTAGCAGCAAGGAAGACTCTCAACAGTGAATTGCTGAAACTCCCCATTGGCCCAAATGATAGGTTTTGTGCTGCTGAGTTGATTATGCGTGATGCACCAAGAGTTGATTATTTCTTTAGCTTGACAGATGATGACAAGAGGCTTTATGTTAATATGTTGCTCTCATAACTATGTTTCTAGATGATGGTAATGGTTGAAACCTTTTTTTTTTTGTTGGGATGGACATGTTTTGGAAGTTGTTGACAACAGCATACGTGTTTGCACATGCCATGGATGGCTGTGCAGCTTATAACTTTGTGATGAACTTGGTTTTTTTTTTAAAATAATTTTTTGGGGATCTATTGAAAATGCATGGGGCTTTTGGCTTTTTGGTTGGAACCATTTGGAGTATTTGCATTTATGTTTTGAGTTTGTTAATTATGCATGTTCTTTAATAATGTCATGGAAATTATTGATTTTTAGGCAAAGAATTGCATTTTTTATGAAATAGTTGGATAATTATGCAATTTACTTCAATTAGAAATGGTAGGAAATCACACTACTAATCTAGTATTCGTTGGAAGGAATCCTGGGATACGCAGTAGAAGATAGGAAAAATTGAGGCTAACCTCGAAACTCCCTCATATACTAACCACACCGAAATGGTTGTTAGGGACAATTCCAATAAAAATGTTTTTTTACATCTGTTTGGGTGGTGTTGTTACACTAATTAATAGATTCATTTCTAAGTGGATGTAAGATTTTTAATAGCTTCATTTCTAGCTACAAATATTCAGGTTGAATTGCTTACATGTGTTACCCAAGAATGGTTGAATTGCTTCCCAATTTTATATTCTTCATTTTTTTAATTTAATAGAAATTTTTGCATAAAAATTCGGTAATTTACAATATTTTGGTTTTTTTTCTCCAACCAACGGAATAACTCTCATGTTAACAAGGACAAGAGTGTAGAAATGATAATCACCTAAAAATATAGGAAGAGGGGTACGGTGGTCATTTTATTACATTTGTCCAGTTCGGCTATTTGCAAACAACACTAGGATAGGGCCGAACTACCTGCAATCTTGAGTTTTGTCCAGAACAAAGCAAACACATATCTATATGGAACAAGTGGGATAATAAGTCCCAGGACAGGGAGTCCAAGGACTAGTAGTCCAGTCCGGCCTTGTCCAGTCTGCGAAGCAAACGAGGCCTAAGAACTAAATATTCATTAGTTTTAAGAGAGGACCATAAGTGTGATGTCAAGCATATCTTACTTGTAATTGATTCCAACCCATATCTCAATTTCTTCTTCTTTCTTTCATACACCTTTGAGACATCAGACTTTGCAATGTTTCTTGTGATAGATTTTACTTTTGGATTTAAAAAATAATACAACTCTCTAATTCCTTCATGTTCTACAAACATAAGAGGGTAGTTGTACCTAATTATTGTCGTGGTAATTTTCTCATGGTATATCTTAATCAAATTCAGTAGAATGATGGAGATCATGGAATTCTCATTTAGGGCAAACACTAATATGACGTAGTAAATTTGAGGTGTCTAATTTTAAATTTGCAATGTTTACTTGTTCACACTTACTACAGTTGGCTTTTTATCTCCCATCAACACTAAGAAGTAACTTTAGAAATTCATCACATATTATAAAAGTGGGTCTCCTACCATGTTTTGAAGTAGCAAAAGAGTTTTGCTTCACATGGTCCTCACTAGTTTCCTCCATCTTGTGTTGTTATCACAAGTCAAATATATTTAAACCACTTGGGATTTTGTCAAACAAGGAAAATTAATAGAGAAACAAAAAAAAAGGCCATAAATAAGATATTTAAGAGACAAGAAGATAATTTTAACTAAAAAAGGAAAGAAAAAGAAATCGATTTAGATAAACACTCAAGTTATTATTAATTTCTTATGAGTGAGACTAATAGCGAGACTTAAGTTTGTATGATTCCTCACTTTCCAGTACGAGCAAAGAAGATTTTATGCCATATTATGGTTTGAAAACTAAGCTTGTTTGGGAGGCAAATGTCATATTATGATTTTATGGTAATCTACTAGCTAGTGGAACGTAAGCTTTTTCTTTGTGACAACTTGCAAAATCCTTAATTAAGCAACAGTACAAAGCACTTTCAGTTTTCATCTTCTAATCTCAATCAGTGAAACATTTTCAGATAAGTATGATTACTTTTCCCAAAGAGGTCTCATATCCTATGAACTTATAATTATTACAAAGTAAAAAAAAAAAAAAAGAAATTCATCTTGTCAAGAACATAAATATAGTTAGATTGTTTCCGGGATTAAAAAATTAAAATTAACTGGGTTGGTGGAGTTGACGGCCTAAAATTGTACAAGCTAAATATAAAAGCATACAACCTTTATGTGATTAGGATTATTTTGAACTATGCTTAGTAATTTATCTGATTACAGTGTACAAAGTAATTGAGAAAATTCTGTATGAAAAGAAGCCTATACTTATCCAATTGAGACAAAACTACTTTGGCAGTTGAAGTCTTGTAATTTGATGAGATGCCCAAACCTTTAAGCAAAAGATAAACTCAATAGATGGAATATATAATTATACAGAACGGATGCCCAAAGCTAAAGATAAACTCAATGGATGCCCAAAGCTTTACATTCTCAGGCTGACTACTCACGCGAACAGAAATATAATTATGTAGAATGGAGAATATATTGAAATTATCAAGGCCATAAATATGTATATAAGAAAAGGCATTACATATATAATTGAGATATCTAAAATAGAAACAATTGATCCCACGAAATAGAGCACACATGAATGCCACCCAAATCTAACATCTACGAAATTCATAAGAAACCCATGAGAAATTTAATAGAAATTTGATAGATTTAACAAATTTGAAGAACGAATCAAACAAAGAAAGAAGGACATAAAATAAAAAATAAAAACCACTGATAAAACCATTCACCTTGATCATCCATTTTTTGCCATCTGAGCTCAAATGGGAAGGATGACCCCCTAATCGTGTCTTCGGGTAGGTATGATCACCTTGATCATCCATTTTTTGCCATTTGAGCTCAAATTTTAACCTTGAATTTATGATTATGCACGAAAAAATGTTTGTTTTATGCATCATGTATTCACAAATATTGACTCATGAAGGTCTTAATTAGCGTGCAACTTTGAAGAATGTTCTGGATTTTTTAAGGATAGGATAGACAGGTATTTTTATGCAATAATTCATTCTTCACTCATTTAAAGCATGTTGAATGCCTTGTATATTGCTTCACATTTTTTTTAATTTGACTTTTTCTTTTCCTTGTGACCACATCTCACTCATATTACTAAAATTCATTATCTGTGAACTAAATGCATATGCAGAATTAAATAATTTTGTTAGAGAGTGGTGTAGGCACCAATTATCCCAGAATATATATATATATATATATAATATGTAAATATATGTGTCCACTTATATATATGCGTTATCCATTTAAACCCTCGGTCCAAAATAGTAGCAGTACACCAACTAGTTACTTCTCCCCCTTAAAAATTGGTATTTGGTAGAATTTTATGATACTTCGTCCAATGCGTGGTAACTATTTATACACCATACAGCAGAATTTTGTAATATGGATTGGATAATTCTATAAATCTAAAATAAAGTAAATAGAACTAAGTCAAGCCATAATTTTTTAAAGCTAATTAATTAAAAAATTATATTTACTAAATAATTACCTTAACCGGGTATGATCTCCTTATTAGCAGATATTTTATTGTGTATTTTTCTTTTAATGTAAAGTTTACTAGCATCTTAATTTTATGGTTAGTTCATAAAACAAAGTTGTTTTTGGCTTTATAATTCATGCATAAAATTTAAATAAGATCATGGATTTAAGGTAGCAATCTCAATTCGGTGGCAAACGAGTTAAGTAATTTTCTTTTAGTAGTTTGAGGTGGTAAGTTAAGTTTATAAAGTAGGAACAACTAAGTCATACGGGCTACAATAGATTAAGGATTAGCATGTAATTTAAAATAACCTTAACCTAGTAGGGTTTGGCACAATGTGGCAATTGCAACACATATTTGACTAATTGTATCTTATAAAGGAGTTTTGACAAAAAAATAAATAAGTAAAAGGATCAAGTACAAATTATAATAAATTAAGAACAAATTTTTTATTTTATTTTTTTGGCTAACCAAGTGTCTGGGCTAATTTGTGCGCATCTCTAATAATTTTTATGCTTATGTAATGCAATCCTTAGTCCCAAACAAATTAGATAATCTTTTAAAGGTAATCCCAAGAAGTTAATAGTACTTAAAAGATTTCGAACCTGAGACCTCGGAATGAGCAGACCCCGAAATTTCAAATTTTAATCACTAAGCCAATCCCTTGCTATTAATTAAGAACAATTATATATTTAAAAAATTTACCTTTATGATATAGTAAATTTATAAGTGTAAATGACCACTATACTATAAATTCTTTTTTGCATAAATATGAACCCTTCA
This sequence comes from Euryodendron excelsum, assembly GCA_033060915.1. Taxonomy (NCBI): domain Eukaryota; kingdom Viridiplantae; phylum Streptophyta; class Magnoliopsida; order Ericales; family Pentaphylacaceae; genus Euryodendron; species Euryodendron excelsum. Next base: position 16,283,821 of record CM065396.1, read on the forward strand.
TGTGGGATTATCATCTAATTTAGTGTCCTTATAAAAAAATGAAGTTAGTTTAAGTAACTAAGTACAAAAATGATTACGACTGTATAACAACTGTCCTACACAACGTAATTTAAAAAGCTTAAAAAAGTCATCATAATAGATTAATTGATTTTGAGAAAAATTTTAATTATATAAAATAATTAATAAATTTATTTAATTTTAACATAAAATAACAATCTATGTATGTAAATATAGATATACATGTGCCTAATCTAACTAATTGTTATTTAAAAATGTTGCATTGCATGAGTCAACTGCTAATATTTTTTAATATTTGACTGAATTAATTTACTTTTAAAATTAAAAGAAGAAATAAAAGTCAAGGAATTTCGTCTTTTAATATATTTCTCTATTCTAAATTTTTTCTTTTCGATCCTTCAATAACCAAACTAGAAAAAAATAAATGTTTCCTTTAAATTTCAATTAATTCCAAAAATTGAAAGAATTTCCAAGAATCTCCTTATAATTGCTTTCCTTTTCTTTCCTTTTGTCCAAATCCAAATTTTACATGGATTTGGTTTGTAGGATTTCCCTATTTGCCTAAAGATTTACAAGACCGCTACATATGTGTGTATAGTATACATAATTGTAAATTGACGCAAGAGACAGACAGAGGGAGATGGAAGGCGGAAAGAAGAATCAGTGTCTGACTATGCACCAACCATGGGCTTCACTGCTCGTTCATGGCATCAAGCGCATCGAAGGCAGGTCTTGGCCTGCTCCTATTAGAGGTAGGTAACAAAAGCAAAAACACTTAAAAAAGTTAAAAACCCTATGATGTCTCAATTCTGCAAAACCCAAATGATTACTTTGTTTAATCTGCTAGATTTAGTTGGTCAGACTTCATCAAGTTTTAAACTTTAACCTGTTTGGTTGCTGAGTCAATCTTTCCGAAAGAAAATTAAATGGAATGCTTTAGTGTGGATATACGTATATATATATATATATACATACGTACATGCTATTTGGGACACTCAGAGAGCTGAAGCTATCGCCTTGGCGAAGTCCATTGAGAGAGAATTGGGCAACTGACTTTTTCATTTTACTTTATTTTATCCCAAATACTTAAATTGATGGCCCAACTCCTTGAAATTCAATTTGTTCTCCTCTTCTATTTTTTTCATCTGAATTTTCTTGAATGTAATCTAGCTTTCCATAAAGAATCTACTTGTGTTTCGCTCGTCATAACTTGGAAACGTGTGATAACTATAGTTTATTACCCTAGTTTCCTTACCAAAAGAAAAGGCTACTTTCTACTATTATTTTAGCTTTTTCAAATTTGGTCACAAGAATTAATTTTCAACCTGACTTAGTGTGAGGGAATTTTTTCTCATACTTCGTAGTTGTTCTTGAGACAGAGTCTACTTACTTGAGCCAGGAACACTCATTATTAAGGAATCTACAAATTCTTATGAGAATTGAATTATTTCTATTCTCACAAAGTGTTTTAAGCAACAGTTTGGTAATGCAATATGAAGATATCACCACCAAAAGCAACATAGGAATTAAGTGTCACTTATTAAATCCCATAAACTTCAAGAAAACAGCAGCTCTTTTATATTCTATTAACACTCTTTAAGTTGATTAAAATCGTATATAAACACATTTACAAAGGTTTAGCGTCTAGATTATGTAAGGTTAGTATCTGGATTGTGGAATTCATTCAGTGGAGCACTACAATATATTGTCTTTGACAGTTGTCATTTAATTTAGCAAATGAGTTGATTATTCAATTTGGAATTGCAAGGTTATTACTCTCTTTTTCTTCTTTATTGAATTTGTTTTTAAGTGTGGGAAATATTGTCTCTTGAAGGCCGTCTTTGGATCCATGCTGCTAGTAAGGTTCCAGATGATGCTACCATTAAAGCAATGGAGGACTTCTACAGGGAAATCTATGCTGTGAATGAGATTACTGATCTCAAGTTTCCACAGCATTATCCAGTTTCAAAACTTCTTGGTAATCATCTTGTGGAATTTCTGCAATATCATGGCTCTATGTTTCTTGACAGTTTCCTTCTTTTTCGTATATTTTTGTTGCTGTTATTTTTTTAAGGTTTCACATTTAAAATGACACACTGTGAGGTTTGCATTGGTGCTATTGTCCTACATGGGTACCTCAAAACAATATCAATTGCAGATTGGCTTTGCGTCTGACTTCGTGTATCCATTGCAGCAAAAGATTCTATAATAGAAGTGTTGGATGACAAGTTAATGCTTCCATTGGTCTGAATTTCACCCAGTTCAGGTGCAGATCAGGCAAATCCTAGTTGGGGTCTAGGGTGGAGATTCTTTGACTACTCTTCTTCCCCAACAACACCCCCCCCCCCCCCCCCCCCCCCCCCCCCCCCCCCCCCCCCCCCCCCTCTCTCCTGTTTTGACCTCGGTCTCTCTTTCTCTCAGACATGCAAACAAATAGACAAGGATTGTTGGAGGGGTCATGAATGCACTTGTTCTTGTTTCTTTGTTTTAGTAATTACGTTAAAATACCAAAATTACTCTCGAGAATAAAATTTCTTTAGGGGACATTTGAAATTCCTGAATGCACATATCTGTGTTTGTTTACCAGTTCGTAGTGAACAATATGATGTCGAAATACTTGCACTTATCATTCAGGTAGTCTTAGGCAGTTGTTTTTCCTTTTTTAACATTTTATCTCCCCCTATATTGTTAATGAGTGTCAAAAGTGGGTGCTGTCTTTATACATGCAATTTATACAAGAGCACTACCTAAAACTAAAAAATACTTGAAAGCAGAACAACCATCCAAAGTATTTACAAAGTTCAGAAAAGAGTCAAGGGAGGTGTTTGCTCAACCAGTTGATCAGCTATAGGTTACACTCTGTATTTTTGCTTTAACGTGTTAGTTGGAACTTAATATCTTAAGAAGATGCCAGATTCCCAACATTGTCGATCTCCAATATTTCTCTTTACACACCATACTTGCCCCCTATCAGTCCTACCGCCTTGATAAATACATGCATATATATATGATGAAGTAAAGAAAATTTGAATTAAAAGTTGCCAAGGGGCACCACCCAGGTACAAAGGTAAACAGAAGAAGGCTTCGGCTACAACTCACGCCTCCAAGAAAAATAGAAGTTAGTTCTATCCCAAATTCAGAAAACCAATGACAAACCCCTCTTCACTCCACCTTAATATAAGTCTAGCATCTCCACTCCTAAATCGGGCAAGACCCAACAAGTACCAAATCGCACCAGCACCCAAGAAGAAGGCAGTCAAACGCCTACTGCACTTCACCCCTACATACAAATTATCAAGTGGAAGAATCTTCCCAAGAGGTGCAGTCCACAAAGCAGGCTCTTGAATGGTGCCTCGGTACCCCTTATACCCTGTAAAAGAAAGAGCATACCAAATCTCCACTTGAAACCTTATAAAAAGCTTTCATCTAAAATCTTCCCATCTTCAGAGCCCTCCACCTCATCTCGTTCTTCTTAGTGTACGTCTCTGTAATGGATGTTAGGAAATAAATCAGAGTACCTGATTGGTAGAAGAGTTGTTGCTTTTATTCTGTACAGATGGTGTTTTACTCACAAATAAAACTAAAAGCATCAAAACTAGTCCACCTATGTCCAATTTCCTTTAATCACTTCACCTTGATAATTACTAATATAGCTACTTTTTGAGACTAGTGAGTAGCCTGCAGCAGGAATGAAGTTGCAGAGCTGGGGCACAACATGGATAGATTTGAGAGTTAATGGATTGGAAGTTTTCACTCTGAACTTGTCAATAATGCCATTAAGACAACATAAAAATTTGTAATGGCTACAACTCCAAACTGTTTAAGAGTAGACAAAATCTAGAAAGACATTTGTCTAACTGAAAGGTAATATGTAGAGGAGGGATGAAGGAACATTAGCAGAGTAAATGGGAGTTGGGAAGTATAAAGGTGTAGAAAAGTTTGACATTCACAACAGAAGGCCGAAATCTTGGGAAGAAAATGTTAATGGTAGAAGAAATATTCTTCAGTCCATCAAATTTTTGCAAAAATACCACAATAACATATCTTATTGTGATACACCCTTTAAACAAAGAAGGGATTGGTCTTTTTGAAAATTATACTTAATGATATACACTTTATCTAGGTTTTCTTTAAAAACTAAGCAAAAGACAGCTATCTAGGGATGCCTATCTGGCTTTACTCTTTCTTTGGTCATCTGCCCTCATTTACCTTGACCACCTTTTTCTGTGTTGCTCTAACATGAAGAGAGATGCTGATGCAGAGCATGAAAAGAACAACAAGGGCAATTAGGAACTTCGCGTGGGGCCTACCTGGGACTTCATGTAGTCACTTCTTCTAAGCATAATTTGGGCATTTATGTGTTATAGGTTTTAATTCGTATGCTATGGGTCTCATTTATTTATATTTAATTAGGTATGAGGAGTTGAATGTGTTTCAATAATTTTAGACTTTTTATATGCTGTAAAGTGGTTCATGGGTCATATTATGCTCAAGTTATGTCTTTGGATCTTATAAGTGGTCTATATTAGGTCTAAAATAATCTCATGGGTCGGAGTTTCTTAAGTTCCAATTTTGGAGTCTTAGTCCTGATAGAATTATGAAGTTTAGCAGCCCTAACAGGATTAGAAGAAATTTAGTAGCCATTAATATCTATGTAATATGTCTATCCGATAGAGCTGAGTCTTAGAGAACTGATCTTCTGTCCTTTGTGATATGGAGACTAACTCTTGCAAGGGTGTAGCCCAAGGAATTTTAAGAGAAAATTCTTGATTCTCTTCCTTTTCCCTTCTCCTCCTCCTCCTCCTCCTCCTCTTTCATAAAAGAGCCAAGTTACTAATCACAGCTCTTGAGCAGCCCCTATTTCATCATTAAAATTTTAGCATATAATGCTCCAATCAGCCCTAACACTTTAGCCCCATAATCACTTTTTATTTAATAGCTAAAATATTAGTCGCATTCCAGGATTTTCCACAACCTTTTCTCTGAAAATCCAGCAAGCTGCACCTTAAAAATGAACCCGAATCCCATTCCTCTTTGTCTAGAATCCCTAGAACCGGCTCAATCTTTTAAATCCATAAACCTAGAAGCTTTTCTTTAGTAGGCATTATCATTCCTTGTTTACTGAAGCTGTAGGAGAGCAGATGCTTATCATCCATTTTATTATCAAGGCCACCCGCGGTGGGAGTCAAAAAGGCGGCACGATTTGGATGCGTACGATTTGGATGCGTACAATGGTTTCCTGGTGAACGAAACAAAACAAAATAAAATGACATTGACATTGACCTTAAAGGGCTCTTTTGTCCCATCAATTATAGAAATGTGAATTTTTTTTCCTTCTGATTTGTATAAAAGTTTGAACAGAAATTTGTAGCTGTAATTCGGATTATTTCTTTATAAAAAATGTATAATCAACTTATTTTAGTAACAATTCTTTTGTATTTTTGTAGATATAGCAGAAATATTCTTACAAACATGAATGCTTTTGTCCGTAGTACAGGTTGCATTGAAGTGGTTGGTTGCCTTAGATGTGAGGAACTAGCATGCTGGAAAGAGGTGCCTGAAGGGGTGTGCACCTGAGCCTTCTTTCCTTTTTTGTTTCTCCATATGTCAATGTGATATTATTATACAATCACCATAATAAAATTTTCATTTTCCTCAAGGCTATTTTTGACTTTGTTCTAAGCCATTTCTTAATTACAGGTGAGGCTAGAAGGGCAAACAGATTTTTGCTGGCTCTGTGAACAGCCACAGGTAGGTAGCTTCATACTGCAGTGGATTATCCGTTCTGAATTTCTTTTCCCAATAAGACATGAAATGCATGCTGTTCTGCACATTGACCATGTTGATCGAATTTTTTCCCTCCATGCAGAAATTGTTTGTTCCAATTGAGATGCGAGGATATAAAGGTGTTTATAACTTGGAAAGAAAGGTATTTCTTGAGATAAAAATTAGGTGTTTGTGATTGTCTATATGCACATGCAAGTGGCCATTATTTATGCTCCTTGATACTGTTGCAGATATATGAGGCTGCTGTGGGAGGTCTTGTTCCAGTTGAAAGTCCACTACTAGTGAAATTCCGACTTCCGAATCCACAAAATCCTTTTTCCTTGAAGCCGGGATCAATTTCTGCGCTCTTCCCTGCATCTAAAGCATCTGAAGTGCAGAAATCACCAAGTCTCAGTGCAGCCATAGCTGCTGCACGTGCAGCAGCTGTACAGTTCTCAAAGAAGGATCAGAATTTCGAAACTAATGCATTCAAGAGTAGAAATATAAAGAATTTTCCTAGACCATGTCAATTGAAGAGCAACTCTTTGGTCAAGCATAAGATGGATGCTGATGAAGTGGGCACTCTGGTATGTCATAACAATGAGCACAGTAGTCACTCTGAGTATGAAGGAAATATCAATAGAGACAAACAATTTCCTCATGCTAAATTAAGCCACCAACCTGGGTGTCCTTCTAAGGTATGCAGCCTTTTCTCTAGGGCTGTCACAGTCAATTCTTATGATCTTAGATGGGGAATACTTTTCCTAGGTGCGTGCTTTATGAAATGTGCTTTTTAGTGAATTCCATGAATAGGGCATTAATCAGAAAAAGGAAACATTTGTACATTGTACAGGCAATCTAGAAGATACATGGTATCTCGAATTAATCAGGGTAAATTTAGGTGTGCTTTGATATCTTATAGGATCAGCTCCAAATTCAACCTGAATCCTGTTGTAAGTGCTAAGTCCAATTCTGACCAGAATATGACTTCTATGTGTGTTATCTTGAGTGTGATCTATATATCTGTTACTTTTGCATTAATGGTGATTTGCAAGAACATTTTTCATCTGAACCCATCATATTTGTCCGCTTAATTTTTTATGTGAATGTATGAAGTATGATTATTTCAAAGAAACCTTACTGCCAACTGCCAAGAAGCTATAGAATTGGAAAATATATGAACTCCAGCACTGGTCTGTTGCCCTGTATATGTTATTCCTGGCATCCTATATCATTGTTTGTGTGCTGAGGATTTTGTTCAAATTGATTGTAGAAATTATGATTATGTTAGAAACGTAGTGAAATGATATATCTGTCTTTGCTGGAACTTAAACAAGTTTTGACCTGCTTGCCTATTGAAATAAACATGAGACATTATTGTAGAGAAGGCAGAGTCATTATGGTACATCGTTATAGTGATTATGCATGTTTGCGGATTTGGGTGGTTAATTGACGTTGGTCTTTTCATAGTTGCAACCATGAACTATTTTCCCCCGCTCCCTATCTCTAATGGGTGCTCATGTGGCCTGCATTTTGTACTGTTGCAAGACCAATTGCAAAATGTTTTCAGAAAATTGAGAGTTCCCATCTTTAGAGCACAAAAATGGGGGGCTGCAGTTTTGTACTGCAATGTCTGCTATCATTTTTCCAATTATGGCTGGTTGTAAATACCTACTTTAAAAGCAGCAAACAATGGCGTACTGATGATTGAATATTGCGTAACGATAATTGAATGTAATGTAACTCAAGACCGTCGGTGCACATCTTGTCTGATTGCTTTTCCTATTGCCTCGTTCTATCCCAGAATAACTTCATATTTTCAGTTTTCAGTTTTCTTTTTCTCTGGCGCCATAATAACTTCATACTCTAATTTTGAATTGCTGGAAATGTGATGCATGTTATGAATTGCTTAATTTACTGACCCTGTCAATGAATCTTCAGATATTTTCTGCGGCTGTGAGAGGGCTGAGGCCTGCGTGAATTCTGTTGATTCTTGGAAGAATAAGAATTTAAGATGAAACTACAGTTTGGGCTTCACTGGGTGGTCGTTTTTGTGACATAGAGATAAAAGTGCCGCTCCTTCAAAGCAATCATTATTGATGTTGTAAAACATTAGTTATTGGTGTCTCAGTTCTGGAGCTCGACATATGTTTACTATATTTCTTTTATAAAATAAATGTAGATTCTTTCTTAGATTGCTTTTTAGCAGAAGGAACTGTGATGAAGTGTTGAAACTGTTACAGTTCAGTTCAATCCGTGCTAGAAATTCTCGGTTCATCTCTCTCTCTCTCTCTCTCTCTCTCTCTCTCCTTTTCGTGAAGTGTTGAAACCAATTGGTTTTATATGACAAACCTTAGGAGGTGCAGATAAACTGTGTCCAACCCAAAGGTGTGATACTTGCAGTGTTGAAGGTGGAAATGCTTTAATTGATCCTTGGGTCCTAAAACAATGATTTGGTTTCAGCCTTATGGATCCATATATATATATATTGACACCCTGTCACAATTTATTTGGCACTAGGTTCAGAAAGGAATGGAATTGTACATATCATAGGTATCTATACTGCAACATGCAAATGGAAATTCTTCTTTGAACTTTATTGTAGGGAAATCCATCTTTGTGCTGTTGATTGAGAGTAAACAAATCTGATGATGCTAGCCCTTGTAGCTTTGATTTTTCAGAAATGAATTGTGGAGTTGTGCACCATTTTGAAAACTGACTCAAGTAGGTGTCTCCCACCCTTTCTTTTCCTAGGAGAGGTTGAGCTGAGGAATTAGTTTTGGCTGTATGAAATAAGCTCCTCTCTCTCTCTGCAAAGGGGCGGGTTTGGGCAGGGGACTCTTATCCCATTCCCGCCTTGTCATGGTAATCCCTTACCCGCTTTGCTTCCTTTATCATAGCATGTTTTTAAACACATCATGGATAAAAGGATAAAATCACAAAAAAAAAAAAAAAAATCACAATAATTATATTTTAATAAAATATATACCTATAAAAATAAACATATATTTATAAATTGGGTGGGTTTTTGCACCTTGTTCTCAAACTCGCTTCGCCCTGATTAGTATCACCTTATTCCCGTACCAATAGGGACGGGGCGGGCGGGCGGGCGCGGGAACTCGAGATATTGGGTTATTTTGCCATCCCTACTCTATCTCTCTCTCTCATTGTAAAGTTCCTGTGCATGGACGTCACGAAGAAAAATAGATTGATTTGGAGTAGTAGTTTTGACTGTATCTAAGTTCTCTCTCTTTAAAGTTCCTTTTTACATGGGTTTAACAATTTGATTTGAGTCTTTTCATGCTAATTATGAGATCTTATGTTTAATCTATCTACAACCATAAGGGTAGCACAGTGGTCGATTGGACCTTAGTGGTGGCTCTCATGCTATAAGTATGAAGTCTGATATAATCCTTAGCTTTTATTTTTATTTTTATTTTGTAAAAAAAAATAGATATATAGATAGGCTACTCCACACATCTGTCAAGAATATTGCCTCTCATCATATAATCCTTAGCTTCATTATATCTTAGGGCATAGGGTTACCCTATTATTTTCTTTCCTCTTTGAAATCAAACAAGGAAAAACTCTTTTCCTTCTAATTTTTTGTTTTTTCTATTCTGGCTAAAACAGTTTCTCACTTACTTTTGGTTTCTTTTCTTTTCTCCTCCATGAGTTCCAACAATGTCTATGACTATGGGGGATGCGACCCCGTTGGAATTCACAATCAGTCCATGATATTTGAAATGAGCCTTTGGAAGAATATAGCTGCATTATAATCATTTCACTCGAATTAAATTTTATCCCGGCTCCATTTAGTCCCTGGAAGTGTTGGAAGGAGAAAGAAGGGAAAGAAAAGGAAAATTACAAGAAATAAAAAATTTAATTATTAGTAATTTTAATATTTTTTCCTCACAAATTTTCCATAATTCTTCACTACTTTATAGAGAAAAATGGTTTTTTTCGAAGATATAAAAACTGCCCCTCCACCAGGTTTCATATTTACTCTTCCTCATGATTTTTCCAACCCTACCAAACAAGACAAAATGAAACCCCAATAATTCATTTTCTTCTTCTTCAAACGTTTGAGTTCTAAACTTGGACTAATTGTTTTAGCTAGTCAATCATCACAATTTCCAGCAAATTGATAGACTATAGTACTGTAATTCGGAGTTGGAAATGGCTATTACTTAATATATAATATTATCTAAAATTGATTATTCTTAGACTACGCCATGACAGACGCCTCATGCACTTGACTATGCTTTAATCTTTTAAAGTAAATTAATTTTAGCTTTAATCTAGATGTCTAGGTCATCATATACTTTGCATCCACCGAAACTTGGATTCTTCGAGTATATTTGCTATGTATTGATATTGAATTTGTGGAGAAAAAAAGAAAGAAAAGAAAATTGTGTTAAAAAACTATATATTTCTTTTGTTCAGTTAGGAAAATGAGAAGACAAAGAATCGGTATTTGTAATTTTTTCTTTTTGTGTTTCGCTGCACATAAAAATATTTAAAAGCTTCTTCTTCTTATGATTATGCCTATTATTATCTTTATTTATTTTATCTGTGGACAAGTGCATATATAGGTAAGCTTTATGTTTAACCAAACCTTGGGATTTTAGTTCCATTTGGTAGAACTTAAATTAGCTTTTTTAGATTACAAGCAAAAAAACATATTTATTTATTTTTAGCTTTTTTGCTTCTATAAGTTAAGATAAGCATAAAAGCAAAAAAAAAAAAAAAAAAAAAGAGTAAAATAACTGAACAAATTCAATTTTTTTTTTGTTTATATACCAAAAAAATTAGGCCAAAAAGCTTGAAAAAAACAGTATCAAATGGTTCTATTTATTCTTCTACATATAAAAGATACATCTAAGAACGAGAACAGTTCTAAAAAAGTATAAGAATTAGCTGTGACATTATCAATATTACCAATGTGTTATAATGCAATGAATTTGGAAGTTCGGAGCTATAATTAACCACCTCCTCTATGCTTTAAAATTTTTGGATTATCATTAGTTGAAGTTTTGGCCATCTCTTTGCTGAAAATGTTGATTTGAATGTTCTCCTCTTTGCAACTTCCCCACCACCGTTCTCTCTCTCTCTCATATTGATTTTCTTGACCTTTTTTTTTTTCCTTCTTTACAGCTATTTCCTCTTTACTCTTCTGCTTGACTTTTGAGTCTCTCACTACTCTCTCTCTCCTCCTCTCCCCCTCTCTCTCGTGCTTTTCTGCCATAGACTTGACTACAAATTAGGGTGTTGACTTTAATCAAGTTTTCATGGCCGGATATGCGCTGTACTAGTTGATCACAGAACTAAGGTATCACGACTTGACAAGCGAGTTGACTAGGAGATGTTTGGTTGTAACTAATATCCTTATATATAAACATATTGGAAGAGCTCATCCCTGTAAAAAAAATACAAATCTGTGTATTATCATTCAATGGGTAATTTTTCTTGCTTGTTTCTGCTATTGCTCATTCATGGCATCGCTTTACGAGATGGTTTCATGACAATGAACTACGTCGCAGAGGCACGAGCTTTTGATCCTATACCTTATGGGGATCTTGTCAAAGGTTCTTCTTCCAATCGTTTGGCGCAAACGAGGGTAGAGCCATGGCGAAAAATTGGAAGACCAAGTAGGCCTTCTCCCATGCCCAACAACCCAGTTCATATGTTTATTCCTCCGGCACCAGGTCCCCGTGTTGAGCTCCTGCCACCGCCACCTCCGCCACCTTACAGCTCATGAATATCAGTCGACTTTTGGCATTGGTTTATCTTATATGTTTCACGTCTCTTTGAATTATCATTGTTTAAGGTTGAACAATTGAATTTAAGTAGAGAAAATTTACGGTTGCTCATTCCTTATATATTTGTTAAACTTTTAGGTGATTGTGCATGTTATAAACAAGCAGGGAGCCCTGAAATTGGTCCTTACACCATTGAGATATTAGTTAGACAGAAAAGTCTAAGTTATGTCATGGGTTACAATTTAACTAATATATGAATGCAAGAGAAATGCCCAATTCCTCTTTGATTAGGCTTATTTATCTTGGGATGACTCCGATAATAATAGTTACCCCAAAATGTGATCATAATTTATGGTTACTACCAGTCGCATTTGTGGTACTCCGGCTCACATTAATGATGACTACTTTTTCACCAAAACAAGATTTTTTCAAATATTCTCATTCAATGGTAAGATTGTTTTTTTTAGTTCAATTTTTTTGCATGTAGCTTTTGTATAGAGGTGATGCCCCTTTAATTTTTTGACATCTTTAATATAATTATCTATTTAGTTAGCAATGAAAAAAAATTATTAACTAGGAAACAATTTCGTCTATGATTTTATTTATGTTTCGTCACTAAAATTAGAATTACCTATAAAGTCAAAAGATGGCTCCATAATTTCCATACATGCTCATAATTTTTGATAAAGTTTACTTTTGATACACTGCCAATGAAAATGTTTTTTCTACAAGTACCAAAATATGATACGCGTCTTTTAAAAATAAAGAATACTACAATATAAAAAAACAAGGCTCACGAACAAGTGACATATTTTGGTACCCACTTGTATACAAAAATTCTAAATAGACAATATATCAAAATTAAACTCATTTTTATATTAGAATGGAGGGTTACGATTGTGCGACTTATTTGACCAAATAATAAAGGGGTAGTGAATTACAATTGGGACAAATGTACTAGAGTAGATTATGTGGGGGCAAATATATATAGGTATTAAAAAATTAGTAAGGGCGATGCATTATATATGCAACCTAGGGTCAAATAAATATAAATAAATAAATTTAAAAATATGATATAAATTGTCAAGTTCAATGGGAGCAACTGCCCACTTGTTCCTTGCTAAGTCAGCCATGCTCACGGTACCAGAGAAAAATTCATTTATTTTGGAAGACAATTTATTAAGATTTGAGTTTTAGGGTCCAACAGAAATTAAGTGCTCTAGCTCGGCTAATGCGGAGCACATCAGCCAGCGGTTGAGCCTCCACCGTGACTACAATTAGATTTTTCCATCAGCATAAAGCATGTTGGTCAAGGGGCAAATTTGAGGAGATAAGAGGCTTCAGCCGTTGAATGGCCCAACTGGTTTTATAATCGTTTTGCCATTGCAGCTATTGGTTGTTGGCCCTGTTCAGTGCTATTTTCATTTTCATTGGTTAATTTTTATTTATTGAATCTTTTCACATGAAAAATTTCAAGGCATTACCATCCTTTTCAACATTCATATTTTCCACAGTGTGATGCAAATAGGCCGTTTGGGTTGGTCTTCGGTTCAACCGTTCGGGGTCCTTCCTTCTCGTCCCACATTGGCAACCTTCCTGTTTGACGGGTTGTTTGGGTTTGGGTTTGGGTTTTCTGTGTTACAAAAAAGAAAAAAAAAACTTTCATATTTTCCTTTCTTGCTAACAGGAGACAATTTTCAGATACATTATATAAAAGACCTAGCTTTCTGAATTTGCACTTTTCTTTTTATTTTAAGGCTTAGAATTAGTACAGTTTTCAATTTTTGCTTCTCTTCTTGAAGTTTTTTCTTAGTGCATCTGGCTGAGGAAGAAGCTTGAAAATTGCTTCATGTAAGCTATACTCAATTGGCTGCTCAACTTAGAGACAATTTTCGGAGACAAGATCAAAAGGCCTAGTTTTGTACTCATTTTTGCTTTTGTTTTTGGGAAGTCTCAACATTACTCATCATAACAAAAACCAAGTCCAATTTTTAATTTTTGCTTTTCTTGCTGAAGTTTTCCTAGCGCATGTGGCTCATGAGGACGAAGTTGAAAATCGTGTCGGGTAAGCCATGCACTATTGCAATTGACTGCTCAACTTCAATGCCAACCAAGTGGAGGTGAATTTTCCACGAAATAGTTACTAAACGCTAATCAACAAGTTGCTTAGTCTTTTAAGAATGCATTGTGTTGACTTTATAGAATGCCTTTATATATTAAACACAAAATTGTTACTGTTACAATAAGAGAGGGAATTCTCTATATACTGTAATGGACTAGCTAATAGATACACTAACAGTTAAGATACGCTTGTTTCAGAATAGAGCATTGTACGTACTACTTTAACTCAGAAAAAAAAAAAAAAACAGAAATAAAAAATTGGAGAGCATACATTGATCTAGAACTTCATTGTATTAACCAATGCGCGAAGGACCTTGGCATTCAATGTTAAATCCTTCTCGATGTACTTAACATTTGTTTATTCCTCTTCCAGTAGCCTTCAACAGTCTTTAAGTATCCTCTCCTATATAAATTGCTTGAAGTTCTTCAATGCAAATTCTAGATGGGTAGTGATGATTATTATTGCTCGAAACACTTGATGTACTTGTAAACCTTAATATATATTGGTGTTTGTTATTTTATATTTTGTCATAAATTCTACATTCTTGGCTGGATTCATTGATTAAATGGGTGTTCATTGCTGTCATCTTTGCTGTGGTGGAGAGAGAGGAGAAAAATCTGTTTAGCTAGGTTGCTTAATCAGCCATTTATAGGTGCTGATTGACCTTTCATCTGATAGATGGCAGACTAACTGCATTAACAATATTTCATTTCCTTATCTGATACATGGCAGACTAACTGCATTAACAATATTTCATTTCCTTTTCTCCACTTAGTGATGAACTCCAATTAATTTTTTTTGATGGGGACGTGCAAAAATTTAAATACTAATTCTCAAATTATACATTAAAAATCTTAATAAATTTGTATTCAACTTTCTTGTCACATTTTTCTTCTTCAGAACAGTTTCTTTAAGAAAATTCAATTCTTACGAAATTTTTATGCAAAAATAATTATACCAAAATGACTCGGCATTGGATTTTTTGATATTATGAGCAAAAAATCAGGGAGTTTAGTATTTTAAAAATTTTATCATTATATCCGGATTTAGGGTTTCATTGTAAATTCATTTAATATAATAAGTTGTCACATTTTTTTTAGAAACGATAAGAAAACTCCACTATTGCAGTAGACGTTAGTAGTCACACCGACTACTGAACCACATTAAATTCATGTGTTCTCTGTTTGTTATTATTTTCATTGTATTGTATTTCTTATAATCTTGCTTTCTGCGCAACACTCTAGTAATTGTTAACACAAATTTTTTTTGTTATAGCATTAGTCTTATTTTTAACTCTTTTTGACCTGACTTTTGAGTGTTTGGGCAATGCACTGTTTTTCTCACTCTCTCATACTCTCTGATTACTCTCCATTTTCCTCCCTCTCTCCTTCATTCTGATTTGACTTCGAACTTCAAACTTCAAAGTACAGTGGGTTGACTTCGAACTTCAAACTTCGAGCTTGAAGATTGCATACACAAGTTGACGACGCAACAAAGATAGCACGACTTGGCAAGGGTCATTTCTTAAATTGCTTTTACAGATCGAGATTTTCCAATTACATCCAATGTTTATACAAGGAAATTCATTAGAACCTAACATCTTCAGGAAAACTATCTTAATAGTATACTATCAAATCAATTAATGGATAATCTTTATTGCTTGCTGATGGTATTGCTTATTCATGGCATCACAAGACAAAATGGCTACACGACTGTGTAAGGTTTCAGTGCCAGGTCTATTAATAAATAAACTGTATTATTCTAGGAATGCTATGGTGGACAATGAAATAAAGCCAACACGTTTGAACGTTGATGGATAATTAGCTTCATAATAATGTAAAATTGTTTGTATAGCATTAGCTTATTCTAAATGTTTCCCTCAAGGTGCTGGTTATTAAAGCCACATGATTTAAATATTTAATTGGATTTATAGACTATTTAATTCATAAGCACATTTGTCATGGCAAGAAATGCTAAAGCATAATCAACGAGTTGCTTCGACATTTAACGGCTTGCCTTTATGTGTTGACCAAAAAATAGTTTTGATATATTTACTACCATAAGAAAATGAGAGATGTGAAGCACATGACCTCAATCAATTTAATAAAGGGTAAATTACACTGACTACCCCTGAAGTTTTACAAAATGAAAGAAACCACTCCTGACATACTGACAATTACATTGCACACTCCTACTTTTGAAACAACGCAACACATACCCCCTACTGTTAAATTGCTGTTAACTGATGTGAGCTAGGTTTGCCAACGTTAGAAATAAAGCAAACAAGATGCCTAAATTGCCCTTGAAATACATAAAATGTCCTATATAACCTTACACCCTACTTGCAAAGTTACGAAACTAACCCTTATTACATTTACACAACTAACCCTTAAACACCCATCAAATGGGCAGAAAGAACATGCACCAGAAATGCAAGTCATTGTATTTCATGTCATTTACATTTCATTTCTATATATATTGCTGCAGAGAGACTATTTTGCATAGAGGAACCAAAGGGGAGAGAGAGAGAGAGAGAGAGAGAGAGAGAGAGAGAGAGAGGAAGGTGGGTTTCTGAGTTGGTGAAGCAAATCGCAAATCACAAACCCACTTGGAAGGAAATTGGTACGTTTCTAAATAATTTTACTATTCTTGTCTACTTACTTTCTCTACCAAATAAGGGTACTGTGTATTTTATCAACCATTTTGTACCAAAGGGTAGAGAGAGAGAGAGGTAACTTGGGATAGAGAGGAAGTGGGGTTTCTTAGTTGGTGAAGCAAATCGCAAACCCATTTGGAAGGAAACTGGTACATTTCTAAATAATTTTGCTATTATTGTCTACTTACTTTCTCTACCAAATAAGGGTACTGTGTATTTTATCAACCATTTTGTGTTCATATAAATATTTTTCCATTATTCTCTAAAGTGCTGTTGAAAACTTGTACTAAAATAGTTCACTTGTCAAATGGAACCATTGTTAGGTTTTCCTTTCGGTACTAAGGGAATTGTGTTTTGCAATAACAAATGCTATTGTGGGAAAAGGGCTGCAGTAAAAATATCTGAGTCTACAAAAAACCTACGAAAGTTGTATTTTAATTGCTCTGATGGGGTTTGCAAGTTCTTCGAATGGTGGAGAAATCTTAAAGCAAAAAGCGGAAGTGACCAAAATGAACTAAGGGAGGATGTGAAGGCATGGTACTCCATGGCCAAGAGTATGTTATTTGGTAGCCTTATGCTCTTTTGTTTTGTTGTGGTGATCTTGTTTTTGGCATTGTTAATTAAGTAGCACCAGCATGGGTAGTGTATGTTGTGTGGGTACAGTTTTTTGTTTTTGGAATTGGCAGTGATGCTTTGCTGATAGATGTATTGGACAATGAATATATGGACTAGATGAATGCTTTTGAATGACTTAAATACAAGTATTACCTTAGTAGAGCTAGAGTAAATTAATGCTTTAGTATTGAATCCTTGCAGTCCATTAACTGCTTGCTTTTGGAATACTTTTTTGCAATGCTAGTGTTTAAACAAATGCAATCCCAATGTTCCATTTTTTATACAATGGCTTAATCACAATGTTCTAATCACAATAATAAAGAAATGACAATGTCCCAACAAGCGCAATGGTATCCAAAATGAAAAGCACAACAATCACACAAGTAACATAACAATTATACCAAAAAATTACTAGTCCTTCTCATTGCAACAGTGGTGTTCATGACATTAGTAGCCACTGGTAACCTAAGGGGGCTATCAACTTTAACTACCAAGTGGCATAATTCCCACATATACCTTGTATTCTCTACATTAGTATTCACCCAAGTGACTTTCACAAAATATAACCTAACTTAGCGAGTTGTACAGATTATGCCCACCTGCATCCAAAAATAGTGGGTGAGCTGATATCCAAGTGATTGTCCCATATAAATCCATATACAAAATAAATATTCAAGTTTGTCCCATAATTACATTCATCCACACAAAAAAATAAGTCCTATTATTCACAACCTAACAGCTTCAGGTCCATCCAAAACCTCCCAAAAAGTAAGTCCAGATGCAACTTCAGGTCCTTGTACCAACAGTGGGGAACAACCCCTGAGATCCATCAGTAACCTGGCTTCCATTAGTTCCCTACAAAGTATGAGCAATCATAGCTAGTTAATTTGCATTATGAAATTGCACTAAGCTTTTAAAGTAACAAATGCATAGATTGGTGTATTTTTAACACTTACACTATTTCCAGGTGTGATTCTACTCATGGCTTTGCCTATTCCCCTGGCCCTTCCTCTTCCTTGGGGTTCAGTAGTACCTTTGGCTTCACATCTGGCTTCACCCCTGCCTTCACTTCTTACTGCACCGCTACCTTCACCTCTGCCTTTACCCATGCCTGCACCTCTGCCTCTCCCTTTAGCTTTAACTGGTGCATATGGGCAAGTTCGCTTGTTGTGTCTAAGCTGTTTGCAGTTGCAACATCTTATAGTGCATGATCTTCTCATATAATTAGTGCCTGCTGGTGCTTCATTAGATTCTCTTTTTCTATTTTTTCTTGGTCTCCCAAGTTACCTTCTAAGAGGAGGAGCCTGCATAGGTTCACCTAGGGCTTTAGGCCACATAGACTCATCATGTATGGGGCGTATCATATCCCCATAAGCCTTCAGATAAGCAGTCTTAAAATAATATCGATCACAGTAGTCCTCAATATTCCTCCTCCCTGCCATAATGCAAGCAGCTGCATGCTTACATGGCACCCCACTAATATCCCAAACTCTACAATAACATTTCTTACTTGCTAGATTAACGATGTTCTTTTTACCCTCATCCATCACCTCATATGACTCAGCCCCTTCATATGTTATCCTACACAACCTAGCCTGATGCATGACTTTATCTAACCTTTTCTTACATGATGGTGATACTTTATTTGGCCATAGGGCCCCTTTCTTATACCTTTTGTGTAGCATTTTCATCAACTTCACCCTAATACAATCAATTAAGGTCATAATCGGTTTGGCCTCAAATGCCTAATCCAATTATTGAATGACTCAACAAGGTTATTAGTGACATGGTCACACCTAACCATAGGGTCATACTTATGCCTTGCCCACTACTGTATTGGAATATTTCTCAACCAAGCCACAACATCACTAGAAACCACCTTAATTTCACTCATCACATGGTTGAATTCAATCTCAGTGTATGCTGTCACAGCTTGCCAGAATTGCCTCCTTAATTTGAAACCAGGATGTGATGATTTGAAGTTATTAAACATATGCCTTGCACATCTCCTATGATGGGCTTCAAGAATTACTTGTTGCAATGATGTATCTATACCCTATTAGAAAAGAAAAGGAGACATAAGATACAATTTAATAAGAAATTACTTCAATATGAATCATATTTATTGTGTAAATATTATACCTTTTGCCCATTAGACATGAATGTACGTGCTTTATTATGGCATGTGTCACCAATGATAGCATAGAGAAGATATAAGAAGAAAGCCCAGCTATCTTTTAATTACATCGTAAAAGTGTAATTATTGGCCTTTAATTCACACTTTGTTAGAGTTAAATTATTGCTAATTACTTTATTTTAGTTAGATATATGTTTTATTATTTTTTGTGTGTGTTTTGTAGGTTATAGAGCTAATAATGGCAAATAGATACAAAGAATGATCAAGATGTATTCAAAGCAAACAAACCGGTAATGAAAATTCAGACCTGTCTCGGTATTTTGGCCATAACGTTTTACTCCGATGTCCAATTGATCTAATTTTTATGTCATTGGAAAGAAGACTTCAAGCTCTACAACTATGCATCTAATGTGCATTAGCTGAATCGAACTCTAAGATGGTCAAATAATGCTTCAAAATTTTTGCAGTTGAACAGTGTGAATAGTATCCGTCCAAACAGGTACTGTTCACCGTCCGAATGGACTTCAAACGGACTTCAAACGGGCGTCGAACGGACCATCCGAAAGGTATTTGAACAGTTACTGTTCATCCAAATTGTGTTTTTTGCGTCTGAAACGGGGTTTTTAGTTTTTCTTTTGTATAGTTTTTGAGTAGTCAGGGTTAGATTTGAGCAAGGGGCGGTAGGAGAGCTCCTCCAAGGTTAGTTTCTTCCATTTTTCTTCATTTTTAGCTTAGATTTAGCTTTGTAATGTTAATGTAGGTATAAAACTTGTAATTTTCTTCCATTGTATTGTATTTTATTTCACTTTCTTGCATTTTTCTTCATTTTCTTTGTAACCAAACATCTTTAATATTCAAGTAAATTTTATATTTGAGTCTCTACATGCTTTCTTTACATTCTTACATGTTTTTTTATGATGTATTCAAGTAGCTAGAATTTACATTGGGTTTAAATGTGAAAATCACCCAAATAATCCAAGGAATTCATTTGGAGGTATCTCATGGATTAATTGTCATATTTTCTTAGAATTCAAATTTCTAGTAATTAGGTGTGGAATTTTAGAAAACTTAGATTATTGACTAAATTTGGGGATTTTCATCACCCAAATCAATGGTATTAATTTAGGACTCTTGACTAGAAAAATACTCCACAATTGCTAGAAATTCATTCCCAACAATTGATTAAAGATGTCTTAGAAAACCTAGGTTATTGACTATGTTCGACTAATCAATGCACAAACCACAAATTTGGTATTGACTAAGTTGAATCAATGGTATTAACCTTTGATTCCCCATTGAACATGTATCTAATTTCAATTGCTTGAAAATTATCGGTTTTCAAAGTTAAATCTTCCGAATCAAACACACTTAAATGTTGTGTTTGATTTGAGTTATAAACCCCATTGGAAACCTTGGATGAAATTGAGTGATTGGATCATTTGAGCTAAATTCCCCTTTAATTGCTTTAATTCTATTTTCCTTTTGCTTTACTTTAATTGTTTAGTATTAATTGTTTTTATTTTCATTGCAATAGGTTAGTAATTCAAAACTATCATCAAAACCCAAAATATTTTCGGTCTTTCTATTTTCCCTTTGTATTTTAGATTCAATCCCCTCTTTAATTGCAATTTGATCCTAGGTTAAGCTAGTGTGAGTTAAGTGCTAGAGTCTATATTGGTTTAGGTCCCTTGGGAGAGAACGATACCGGATCTTCTGGTTTATACTTCATCGCGACCCCCGTACTCTTGCAGGGTGCTAACTTCATTTGTAGGAATACCGCATTTGGGGGTGAACCATCTTTGCCTTAAGATTCAACAACAGCGAGTGCAATTGGGAATAGCCCATCATCCCCATCCAACCTAATAGCTGACAAAAGAATGCCCCCAAATGGACCCTTAAGATGACAACCATCTAACCCTATAAAAGGGTCTGCATCCCTCCTTGAAGCTAGATTTCATTGCTACAAAGGATACAAAAACCCTCTTGAATGTAGGCAGATCCATATTAGAGAGAATTCTTTCCCTTTCTATCTCAATGAAGCTACTAGGGTTAGTATTTCTAACTTCAATTGCAAATTTGGGAAGCATAGCATATGAGTTGGCATGACTACGCTCAATCAAATCTAAGGCCTTCCTTTTCCCTCTGAGTAGTTGCATCCTACCCACCTCAACACCATATTTGTCTAACAAATCATTGAATATTGCATCCAATTTCATCTCAGGGTCACTTTTCAATTGTTTAGCATACTTCTTGGCAATCTAAGCTGAATTAGCTTCTACATTTTTATGCACTTTAACACCTGAATGTTGGTCATACAGTGTCTTGATCTTAAAGGTGATACCATCTGGGAGAGGTGAAGCATGAATCCTCTAGTGGCATTGGACTAAACCACAGTGGGCTGTCACCCTACATTTCTCATTCTTGTCCCTTACCAATACAAACCCTTTCTTAATGGCATAATCTCTTAAAACTGACCTAAAATGATGGACATCCTAAAATAGCATACCCTTTTCAAGTTTGATTGGCTGGCCTTCCTTATGCTCAAACATTTTCCCTTTCATATATCTATCAGTAATTTTAGTTTGTACATGAGGAGCATCCTCACCACTAGAATAGGCACCACCTTCATCATCAAAATGGTAGTTTGATAGGCCACCACTTCCCTTACCATCACTTTCATTATACTTCGAGTCCTCACCAGTGTCAGTTGAATCATCATCATTTTTTCCATATAGCCAATCTTCATCCTTTGAATCACTAATAGGAAATACTTCATCTTCCTCATCAAACCCCTTAACATTATGATCACTTGCAACCTCATTTATTTGTTCCTAGTCCATATCAACATACTCATCCACCACTTCCCTATAATATTTAACAGAGCTAGAACCCCTACCAAATCCACTTCCAGATCCCATTTCCTTTTCTTGAAAGGTAGCATCCAAACCATTGGGACCCAAATTAGTAGTAGCCAAGCCAGTACTACCAGTTTGACTATTTATAGGATTACCAACATTTTCTGTTTCAAAATATAGATCGATGAATGCACTATTTTTATGCAGACTAAACATATATAGAACATCTTGATATGACAATACATATCTAATGCAAACCCCCTACTTGCAGGCACATCACTCATCACTAATTCATAGGATTCATACATTAGATCCATATAGTTTATGACATTTGGATCTACATTGTATATCTTACCAGTTTTTCCACCATGATGCACCCTGAGTTCATAGTACTTTGTATGCATAATTACCTGAAAGCACATGAAAGATAAAGTCCCTAATTTCCATGACTAACAATTTAAGGATTTTACATTACATAGCAACCCAGATAATAATAAAGCAAATAAATAAATAAAAAGTCACTACTTTAATCATCAAATTTGTTTTAGGGTATTTCATTTCATGGTAACTCAGACAATAATAGACTTAGATAATCATAAAAAATTACAAAAAAGGACATTACATATGAAGCCAAACCATTGTACAACAAATAAAGCCTAAAAATAGTATCCTAACTTGCACCATAAAGTAAAATCTCCACTTTTCACAACTCAGAAATGAGGGCTTTTACATTGGGTCGTTACTTGGACAATATTAAAGCAACAAAAAAAAAATCATATTCTATCATAAATAAGGGAACAAACAGCACCATTTTTCATCATGAAAATATATCATAACAAAATCATTTTTCTTTACAAAAAGTGTTAGATCTATGAAAAACATTAGATCTACGAAAAACTATAACACATCCATACAACCATATACCTTTTCTTTTAGTAGAAAACTTCAACCTTGTACAATCGTCGCTTCATAAACGCACGACGTGCTTGTCACTTCACATAATATACGTTTGATTTAGGGTTTTACGAAACCAACACCTATCTCTCTAGGTATTCTACTCATTCTCAGTCTCTTCCTAACTCTTTCTCTCTCTATATCTCAGTTCTCTAACTCTTTCTCAATGAATGACCCATATTTGAGCAAACAAAGAGATCGAAGTTTCTGGAATACCATAACGGCTTTTTGGTCTTTCTATTTGTTTTGATTTGACCACCAAATATCTGCATTTTATGTAATAAAATAATACAACAAACAATAAAGGGCAAGAAAATTTTTTTACCTAAAAAACTAATGCCATCTTAACGCCATCCAACGATAGACATTGACAAGGGTGTGCAGTGTAATTGTCAGTATGTTAGGAGTGGTTTCCTCCATTTTGCAAAACCTCAGGGGTGGTCAGTGTAATTTACTCTTTAAAAAATACAAGGAAAAAAAAAAAAGAGTAAGAACAATGCTTGTTTTGCAATTATGCATATCTACCTTGTTGAATCATTATATGTGAAATTTTTTATAGAAGTTCTATTTGTGAAACTCAATACATCGAAAGATAAATTCATGCATGTTCTATATTTGTGTTAAGCTAAAGAATTTGATATTGTTAGTTCAGGTGGCAACTCAAGAGGAGGTGAATTGAGTTTAAATAATAAGTTAATAAATAATTTCAGATTTAAAAATTTTAACTAAATATTCAAATAAATATTAATCACCCAATAATATGTTGTAAATAAATGCAAACAATTTAAACTATAAAATAAAAGAGATAGGGAGAAGAGAATACGACACCAAAATTTATAGTGGTTCGATTTCAACTTCGACGTCTACATTCACTCTCCAAGGCTTCTTCATTGAGATTTTTTTTCACTATATCCAAAACGTAGATACAGTCAATGGCCTTTTAACCCAGGTGCTAGCCCTCCTTTATAACTAGTTTTTTCTATAGATGCTAGTCACACATTTCCAACTAGTTTTTACATAGGTGCTAGTTATACCCAACCAAGTGATCTCTCACTCCAACTAGTTTTTATACAGATGCTAGTCACACCCAACCTCTAGTTATTTTTCCTAGCTAGTCTTTCCTTTACAAGAAGAAATAACAAGAGTCACCTTTCAGCTTATTTTCGTCCCAAAAAAATGTTATTTTCATGAAAATTTCATAAAATACCATAATTAGACATTTGAGTCCTCTTTCCAGCCTCATAAGAATCAAATTAATCCAATAGTTAGATCAAAAGATATGAGCAAACTACTATGATTGTATCATAAGATATAGTTTCATCGATTTTTCAACCTTAGAAGAAAATTATGTTTTCTAATTTTCTTTCTTGAATCAAGTTTCCTTCAAACATGATTCTCAAGGATAAACCTAGGGCTAACAATCTCCTTTTTATTTTTATTTTATGATGACAACTTTTGATAGATTAACCTCATAAAATCAGTTCAAGTAAAATATATGTTTTCATAAATATTTCATGTTCAAGAGAGTAGTAGAAAAATAGAAACAAATATAATCAAAACTCCCCTTCAACCAATGCATCTCATCTTAAACTCATTTATAATATAATGCAACTAAAAGCTCATCATATCGACTAGCATATTTCTCCCTCTTTGTTATCATAAAAAAATAATCATATATAAAACTGATAAAATTTCATTGAATATAAACACATATATTTTTGTTTGTTGTCCACAAAAATGTAATAAAAAGGTATCATACATAGAAGCATATAAAACATATTAAATTCAATATTAATCATACTTCATAAATGCGCTACGGGTTAGCCAGTCACGTACTCTATGTATCTCTTTCATAATACCCAATCGAGTCAAATGTCAATTGCTGGTCCCCATAAAGCCAACAATCTTCCCCCCAGCAATAACCCTGTGACTTGAACTCGTGGCCTCGCTTTGATACCAGATTTAGGATCAAATGTTTACCATTGTACCAAAAACAATTGCTGTTAATTGAGGCGTAACTTTAATTTCTTATACTTTAACAGGGCAGAGCTTTGTACTAAGCGACAGATGAGTATGAGGGTCTGCTTCATGTAAGAGTTACCGGTTAACCAATCACGTACTCCACATAAATCCCTTATAAGACCCAACCAAACCAAAGATCAATTGCTGAGCGCATAAAACCAACGTGTATGATTTGGCTAAGCAACGCGTAAATGACATTGCGCGCAAGATTACAGTAATTTGGTCTCTTGAAAGTCATTCATAATTCATTTGATAAGACCTATGGCCATATGTAATTTTCCAATTGGATGATGGACTTTCACCGTGCCACTTGCAGCCATTCTCTTAAATTTAGATTAGTTAGGGCACCAAAGAGAAAAAAAAAAAGAACTCATTTCATTTTCTAAATTTTATACATATCCATCTTAATTTGTCAATTTTCATTTTTTCCATTCTTGCTGACAGGAAACAGCTTTCAGCAACAACACCATACAATTCTCTACAGGACTTAATTTTCGACATTTTATTTTATTTTCATTTTAGGGCTCAAAGTTTTTCAATGTTATGAGAAACAAAGTACAATTTAAAAACTTTTTCTTCTCTTCCTGAAGTTTTCTTTAGTGCATGTGGTTAAGGAAGAACTTGACAATTATGTCAAGTAAGCCATGCATTTGGCTCCTCAATTTGGAATGCCAACCATATGGTGCTGGCAAGTTGACTTCATGGAGAGAGGATTAAAAAAAAAAAAGTGTCATCTTTAGTTTAAATCTTGTTTATGACCTAATTGGGATGTGCATTTTCCACGAAATAGGCACTAAAGGCTAATAAACAAGTTGCTTAGTCTTTTAATAACGCTGTGGTTTGACTTTACATATTCCTTTATCTATTAAATACAAAATTGTCAAAGTATATGCTAGTTAACGTATATGATAGTTTAAGAATAGCGCGTTTCATTATGTGCTACTATTATGTACTCACATGTTTAGTTTTAATTAGTGCAATAGATTTCATTCATCTTATGAGTTACAAGGAAGACAATTATTTAAGAGTTCTTTGTATTTTCGATGCATCAAAAAAAATTTATTTACGAGTTTTCATACTCTACATCTTAAAAAATATATTTATATACAGACATTCTTCTAAATGCATAACTTTGGTTTTTATATTGAGCTATTTATTTTACTGGTTCAATTAATTTTTTTATTATTTTTAGTTTGATTCCGATAGAACTCATTGGAATCAAATTAAATTATTTATCTGGAATTTATTTTTATGAGATGGTTTTATTTTACTTTTTAGTTAAAACAATTAGAAATGTATGCAAACTTAATACGGCTATATTTGGCATTTAAAATATTAGTTAATAACACAAGACGATATAAACCATGATGTGCGTTAATACCAACAACGTCATTAATTAGGTTTCAAAGAAATCATTAAGAGCTGAGAGTTAATACGTTATTTTTACTGATACATTATATCTCTCTTAACATATGCCCCAAAAAGGAAAGAATACATTATACTATAACTTCACTGGGGTAAAAGATCGACCTTGCATGCAATGTGAAACCTAATTGTATCTCTCAATGTCAATTACATTTGTTTATTCCTATGCCAGTAGTACTCTTCTAAAGTCTTTAAGTATCTTTTACTATATAAATGCAACTACACGGCTGATTTGTGCATCATTGCATCCAAATTAATGGAGTCTCGTTTGCACACACTTGTGATTGTGCTGTTTTTCGGAATATTGGTGGCGCTTTCTTCTCAGACTTGTCATGGAAGGCGCATATGTCAATCACAGCATGCGCTGATTATGGGGTCTGGAGGACGAGATGATTCAGGCAGTCGAAGAGATCTAAGAGGAAGCGTTCGTAGACCCCCTGCACCAGATTACAACCATAGAACTCAGCAAGAGAGCCACGCTCCCCCACCTGCAAGTTTTTGATATTCAATACGGGTTTAAGTTCTTCAATGCAAAATCTAGATGGGTTCTGATGATTATTAATATTGTGCGAAATATTTGTTGTACGTTTAAACCTTTAAAATAGTTTGTTCTATGTTTTGTCATGTATTCTTCGTGCTTGGCTGGATTCATATAATTAAATGTGTAGTTCATTGCTGTTAATTTGTAGGTGCTGATTTGACCATTCCACTTGAAACATTGAAGAAACAATATAGCTCTAATTGCATTGCTTCCTTTATTTACAATATTTCCTTTTTCTCCTAGTGGCATGTCAAGAAAACATTTTCTTTGCATGAGGGGAGATTGGGCTTGGTTGATAGAACAAGTTGAGATCAAAATCTGAAATAGAGAGGGACAGAGAGTTTGTGAGAAAAAGGTCGTACAAGAAGGCTTGTAAGTTCACTAGCCTTTTTTTTGAAACAGCAAAAGGGACAATACATTAATAACCAAAGATAGGATACATCAAGGGAAAAAAATTAGAAAAAAACTAAGGCCAATTTTTTAGACTCTAAATCCACTCCAAAAGAGTACATTTGCATAACCAAAGAAAACTTTCTTGATGAGATACCAGCAAGAAGTGCGCCTGAGACTCAAATTGGACCATTAACATCATCTGCTCAACCCCTGCTTTTCCAATTTAATTAAAACATCATCAACTAATCTAGGAACACCTTAGCCTTGAATACTTCCAACCCCTTCAAGTGAATACAAAACATCATTAATTGTAAATGATGCATGAGATGACCTTGCTTTTACCCATATGGCTGCATCCAACTTAGAGTTCTCCACCACATCTATCCAGTTAGCATTTACTTGATTGAAGATGAGCTCATTCCTGGCCTTCCAAATGGTCCATATTACTAACATAAACAAGGCTTCCCAGATCTGTTTTTCAACTTTCCTAAACTTCAGAGACCACCACCACTTGGCATTATTACTTAGGCTGTCTGAGCTTGACCACATTAAACCTCACCATTTTAAGAAGGAATCCTAGATTTTCTAAGCAAACATACATGTAACAAGCAGATGATTGGAATCTTCCTCTACTTGCTGACACAACTCACAGAAAATGCTACTGTTTTGTGGTAGGTTGTTCCTCTTTGTAAGCATCACCTTCAACTTGATCCTGTCCTGTAGAGCTAACCATCCAAATAATATAACTTTAGGGGGAACTTTAGACTTTCATATTTTATCAAAAATAGAAGAAACTTGATCAGCTTTTACAAAGAAGATTCCATCCCTAAAGTCCAATTGACAATGCCTGATCCAAAAGGAAAAGGAAGATTTTAATTTCAACTTGCTTTAATTTAATGGTCTAGTTGTTAATTACTTTTATTTTCATTGCAATAGTTTAGTAATTCAAAACTCTCATCAAACCCTAAAAGATTTTCGGTCTCTTTTATTTAGATTTAATTCACATAATTTTCATTCAATCCGAGTCAGCTTAGTGTGAGTTGAGTGCTATAGCCTATATTGGGCTTGGTCCTTGAGGAAATAAGATTCTGGATTTCTCTGATAAAACTACAATTGTCAACTGTGCACTTGCAGATAAATAGAGTATCTTTAGGGGTGAACCAGTCTGGTATTGGGGGGTTTGGCGGCTGGAATCTCTCCAGCTGATGATCTTTGCATGTTTGTTTTGGTTTTTGTTTTGCTATCATCCGTGGTGTGTGTTTTGCTAGGCAAGGTCTGTCTTGCTTTAGTTTAATACTGTCCCATGGTATATTATTGACATTCTTATTAATGTTATTATCTTTCGCTTTTGTCAAAAAAAAAAAAAAACTATTTTACAAGGAAAATACATTCTTCCACCATTGAAGAATATTGAAAGAAGACCGTCTTGGTGGATTCTAAATGCAATAGAAAGCATCGTGGTGATTCGGTGTTAGAGATAAAAAGTATCGTGTTGATTTGATGCTGGAGTCAAGCAATTGAGGAAGAACAAAAAATCGAGGAGTCGAGCAAGTTAACTTAAATCGTAGTTCATAGCGATTCGAACGGCATCTGTAGAGTTCAGTATTTAGTTGTAAGTGTAACTTGTGTAATCTGTTCATTATTGTACTTGGCTCGCCTGAACCAAAGGAGTAGATTCACGTGGTTTGTTTTTCCCACATTGGGTTTCCACGGAAAAAATCTCTTGTCTTTATTTATGATTGCTTTTATGCTTGCATGAGATTTATGATATATGCTTAATTGCTAGATTTAATACTAGATAATTAAGATTGGCCATGAGGTTAATACATGTTTCGTGTTTCTTTGATATCATATTGACATTACATGGACAGATGTTTGTGGGTATTCATTACTACAAGCCTTCACGAGACACCATTCGTTTACTAGGGGTAACTTGGGGGTTTAAAGGCTTGGTGTATACGTTAAATGCACTCGAAACTGTTATGAAAAGAGAGATTATGTTTTGTTTTGGTAGTTTTGCTAGGAACTAGCAAAAGATTAGTTGGGGGGTGTGATTGTACCTTAAAAGTACAATCATTGGTCTCCAATGTGCTTTTGTTAGGCTTATAGTAGGTGTAATTGTATTATATTGTTTGTATATTATGAATAAACTCGATTTGGTTGTCTTACCAGGTTATTAATGCTAAAGAGATAGAATTAGAGCTTTAATGATGATTCGGGACTTGCGGCACGTAAAACGAAAAAATCTTATCGAGCAAAATCTTGCGAAAAGGCATCATATTTTGCTACAGATATCCGATTGAGCTGATTCTTACGCCGTTGGAAAGGTCTCATCAAGTTACAAATGTTTATGTCTGACGTGCGCTAGCTAGTTTTGCTCCGAAGGGCCTCAAAATA
>CM065396.1:16323483-16370983 GCA_033060915.1 Euryodendron excelsum
TCCCCATTCTCTTTTGAAGGTCCAAGAGATTTTTTCTCATCCTTTGTTTCTTCATGGGCTGAAACTTGCTTGTTTTTAAGCTGCCTTTTAAGAGATGGGCCCTACTCTGACTAGACCGTAAAGGGCTGCTCCTAGTCCTGTGACCTGTTGATGCTCTGTGGGCTGATATTACCTTATCTAACCCAATACTCTCATTCAATTCATTATCCAGGCCCACTTCCACTCCATTCTATACCTCATCACTATGCTCCCCACTTAACATCTTTCCACCCCTTTCCTCTTTTCCTAACTCACCCTTAATTGCAACTTTGTCCCCCCACTATTCTCGAATTCTCCTCTATTTCTCGAACTTCTCCTTCTATTGAATCCATTTGCTTTTCATTACAGCACCTTAATGACTGCACTTTTAATAAACGAGTTTCCTTTCCCAGATCTCCTTCCTTTCTTAATACTTCACCTTGGTGCCTAGTCATCTTTGCCCCCCACTCAGATTCCTTCATTTGGCTATAGCTAGGTAACCCTCCATGTCATCATCTTTCTCCTTACCCTTTTGCTTGCTCTGATTTCCTTCACTCTTAACTTTCTTGTTGCTGCTTCTTCCTAGGTCCGAGACTTCGTTTGTGATACTCAGTGCTTCATTGGCTTCCTCAACTGAATTTTCTGAACTTGAAATTGTTCCCTTTTGTGCTAGAGGTATCTTCCTACTCTAAGGTATGTAGTACCACTCTTCCAAGACACTTATTTCATATGACCATTTACCTACATTCAGATTACAAACATCTGGAATCCTCCCTGTATTTTCAGTCTGAATTAAAATTTGGCCGCAATCGATCATCTCGCATGACACCATATTATGATCCACTACAATCACATTACCCCATATGCTCCTAATCTTCTAAAAAGTATATTCATTCCATGCATGTAATGGAACACGTTAAATAAAAATCCATCAGTTGTTGGACAAATTAAATACCTCGTATGACCACAAGAACACTACTGGGAATCATCGGTCTAGCCATGGTTTAGCTTGTTCCATTATTACCCTTCTATCCCCCTCATCCTCAAACTGCAGTAATACATACCAACCACCCAAAGGTTTTACTCGAATGCAGCCAACCCCGTCACTTCTCATTTCCTTCTCAATCAGAGAGATTGTATTTTTATTTCTCACTATAGCTATTGCACAAAGGTTTAGCCATTTGATGTCGATAATCTCCTCACCAACTTGCACTTTATTCTTTGTGGACACCTTCTCTCCTTTTCCTTTAACTTTATCCCCTTTAAAAGCTAATTTATAGGATCTGTTGTCCCTCCATGCCGATCTATTAACAGTCTTATCCCGCCATCTTTCCTTCCTTCTTGTAGCTCTGCCATTCTCTTTGTATTCATAACATAGCCTCTCTATCTCCTTAGTTGGTCTCCTGCTATCCGCCCCATCCTTCGTATGATTCACTTTTAATTAATTCTCTAATAGCAATATACCATTCATCGTTTCAATTGTTGAATCTACCTCCTTGTAGAATAGTTGGAGATTCGATATTCACTAATACGCCTCTCTAGAATCTTTATAGCTTATCAAACCCTATCTCTTTGATAGGTATATCATCTATCTTTGGACTCTTTTATTTCTACTTAGTATGTCTAGATACCTAGCTAAGTCATAGGAAATTTCTGGTCAAGAGTCATATATATTGCAATCTTTCCAAACAGATCGTTTAAAAAAAGATCCGCAGATTTTCCCGTATAGCAAGTGCCATGTTGAAGTTGGCTCGAGCCAACTTGCTGCATAGGCTTGGCTAGTGCCATGGTCTTGCTATTATGTCTTGCCATCTTTTAAAGACTCTCTAGAATCTATTTGTGAGCATGGCAAGTGTCATCATCTTGCCATCTGGTTTTGCTATTATTTCTCAACTCTTTGGAATCAGATTGTGAATATGGCAAGTGCCTATTCCATAGTTGACTAGTGCCATGTGTGAAGTTTTTCTAGGAATCAATCTCTAGGCTTTGAAAACCTTATACACTGAGTTCGTCTTTTTCTTTAGACCTAATGTGACCTAGCAAGATGCTTGAAACACAAATCTCCATTACAAAAACCTTACAATCTCCCCCTTGGTGATTTTGTGACAAAACTAAGAAAATGATCTACCCCTTGCACATTAAGCACTCAAACTCATCATTACAAACCCAACCCATTATGTTTTACACTCATTGCTAAAAAATAACCCTTTTTGAGAAAGTTATTCAATATGCACACTGCAAGAATGCATAATCTTGCGAAATGCAAGTGTGGTATAACATTTATAACCACACATAAGATACTTGAGACTCCCCCTCAAACCAAGTGAAAACATCCCATTTTTGCTCGCTCGGTAATCTCTGGTCCGACTGGGCTTACTTTTACACATCACACGCATATCCAGACTCTAACCTACCTTCCAAACTTGAATTTAGTTCACCAGTCGCTTCTCGAGCTCGTAAGGCCCACTTGAAGCTAAATGACCATTTTGTCCCAAGGCATCCGAGTGCCCCGGGAACCACACCAGCTCTGGTTATCAAATCGGTAGCCTCTCGGGAATGCTCCTTATAGTATTCATGGCATTCCTTTATCTTTCCGGATCATTCCGAGTCAATTCCGACAAATTCGGTGCAAAATGACCGTTTTGCCCCTGGCGGGCCGATCACCTTTTCCAACCACACCGGCTTTGGGTATCAAACTGGTAACTT
This sequence comes from Euryodendron excelsum, assembly GCA_033060915.1. Lineage (NCBI taxonomy): Eukaryota > Viridiplantae > Streptophyta > Magnoliopsida > Ericales > Pentaphylacaceae > Euryodendron > Euryodendron excelsum. Next base: position 16,326,208 of record CM065396.1, read on the forward strand.
TTGGGAACATTCTAACTAATGTTTCCAAACCTCGAGTTTCCTTCTGGGACATTCCGAGTCCGTCCTAACAGCTTTCCAGCCCGGTTGACCGTTTTGCCCCTAATGACCCGGTCAACCCTTTTAACAAATCTCATCATCATTTTTCAAGTCCTTTTTCCCCGAGAGATTATTCTAAGGGTTTCTATCCCTTTTCGGCTCTCCGGGTCATTCTCGGACCTTCCGGAGTCATTCCTAGCGAAGTCAGGCTAAAAATTACATGGTAGTCACTAGTACAGGCGCCCAAATCTTCTGAAGATACGTTGCTTGCCAACCTTAAACATTTCCTAAATGGCTGGCACCACTAGTAGTGGCGCTAAGCCAAAAAATGGCCTGGCGCCACTAGGAGTGGCGCCAATGTAATTTTTGGCCTGGCACCACTGCAATAGGCGCCAGTGCATTCCTCTTTTTATAAATAAAGAGTCTCTTCTAGCGTGAAAAAGGTTCGCAAACTCAGTCTGAAAACCCTAATATTCGATATACAGAGCTCGTAGCCTCCCCTAAACCCTAGCTTCTCTAGGTTTTCCAAACCTTAGCCACCATACACCAAACCCTAGCCTCCTATACACTCATACACACTCCTATACATTTATACACTAGCCTCCAACCCTCCATTGAAAACTTGGATTGCTGCAACTACAAGCTTTGAAGATCAAACACAAGCTCTCGAAGACTGAAGTGAAGCGAAGACCAAAGAAAAGCAAGGCGCACAAATGCAAAGCGAACCGCGTCCATGTGTAGGATTAGACTATTGGAGGCTCATCGCGTCAGGGGCTTTCTTTTAGTCTAACTGGAGACTATGTGGGTTCGACCCCCCTTGATTATGTGGTGAAGCCTTAACCTTGTATGTTCACGATCTCAATTTGCATTGTGCATATCATTATCTTGTATCCTTCCAAAAATCGTTTTCAAAGCTTGCATTAAACTTGTTTTCAAAATTGCATTAAAATCTTCGTTTTCAAAACTTGCTTTCAACATCACAATCCTAGGGTGATTCTAGCCTTTCCATGGCTAGGGTTGCTTGAGGAAAGTGTTACATTTAAAGTGATCAATATGGTCTATATTTTCAACTTCTTGTTGTTTTCAAACCACTTTCTTAAAGTGGTTCTAACTTTCTTATGGTTAGAATCGCTTTAGGAAAGTGAAATATTTTTATACTTTTCAAAAACTCTTTTTTCAAAAGTCTCTCTTTCTAAAACCCTCTTTTTTAACATGCTTTCCTAAAACTTTTCTTTCCAAAATTGTTTTCTAAAAACTCCCTCAAAAAATCTATTTTCCAAAACTTCTCTTTTCAAACTCCTTTCTAAAACACTTTCCTCAAAATTCATTTTCCCAAAAACTCTTTCCAAAAAGCTTCTTCCAAAATCTTGTTTCGAAAACTCTCTCAAAGTTTTACCTTCCAAAACTTCCTTCCTAAAGTTCTTTTTAAAAACACACTTTCTAAAAAACTCCTCTCTAAGATTTCCTCCTAAAAATCTTCATTTCTAAGAACGCACTTTCCAAAAAACTCTTTCCTTAGAGCTCAAGTCAAGCCCTAGAACCCACAATTAGGAAACCCTAATTTTCTTTCCAAAAATGTGATTTTCAACCTTGCCCTAAACCTAGGTTTCCAAAATCCCCTTTTCTACATCAAAATCATAAGTTTCTAAAAAACCTCTTCTGTACGCCAAAACTATAGTTTTCCAAATTTAGGGTTTCTAAAACCTCGCTTTCCAATCTTCCCTTTAGGAAACCAAATCCAATCTCTCGTTTAAGAAACTAGATCCAATCCTCCATTTTTGGAAACAAAATCAAACCTTCTTTTTTAGAAACAAAATCTAATCCCTTGTTTTAGGAAATAGGAATCTTAACCCTTCCTAGTCTAAATCTTTCCTAATTCAAATCCTTCCTAATCTTCTACTTTCCTAAATCTTAAGTTTTCAAAATTTGAACATAAAAATCTTTCCTAAATTTTAAAATTTAACTTCTACATCTTTCCTAATTCAACCATTTCCTAATTCTATCTTTTTCTAAATCTTAACTTTCCAAATCTAAGTTTTCAAATCTTTCTTAAACTCAAACCTTTCTTAATCTCAAGATTTTCTAAAACTCAAACTCTAAAACATTTTAACTCTTAAACTTTCTAAATTTCAAATCTTTTTAAACCCAAATCTTTCTAAAGTTCTAAACTTTCCTAAACTTCAAATCTTTCTAAATCTAAAACTTTCTAAACTCAAAACTTCCTTATTTCAAAACATTCCAAATTCAAACTTTCCTATTTCGAAAACTTTCTTAATTCAAAACTTTCCTAAATCAAAATTTTTCTAAAGTGAAACCTTTCCTTTTTCGAAACCTTTCCTATTTCAAAACCTTTCTTAAAATGAAACTTTCTTAATTCTAAAATTTTCCTAAAGTGAAACTTTCCTAATTCAAAACCTTTCCTAAAATGACACTTTCCAAAACGGAACTTTCCAAATTCGAACCCTTCCTAAATCCAAGCTTCCCTAATCTTCCGAGTCCAATATTCGAGTCAATTCTTTTGAAAATTCTTTTCAAGTCAAGTTCAATCTTTTTTTTCTAAGTTCCTAAGTCTAGGTTTCCTAAAACCAAGTCTTTTAGAACCAATCTTTTCAAATCTTCCAATCAAAGTCCAAATTTCCCATTCTTCCAATTCCAATTCGAATTCAAACTCCAACACTTTTCCAAATGAACTCTTCTATTTTCAATCGGACTCTTGTCCGAACTACGACTGACCTGATTCCTCCAAAAGGATACGTAGACAACCCTCTTAGGTGCGGTCACAACATTTTTCAAGTTTTATTTCCACAAAATCTTTTCAAATCTCCAATCTATTTTCAAACTTCCAATTCCAAATTTCTATTTTCAAATCTCTATTTTCAATTTTCAAAACCTTCTTTCCAAATTCAAACTTCTATCTCTTTCTTTTCAAATCAAATCAATTTCTTTCCAAATCTATTTTTCAATTATCTTTTCTTGCACTTGCATATCATGCATCATGTTAAATTTCTTTTTAAACATTCTTTTTCAAAGTGGATAGGATTGGTCATTTGTTAGTTAAAGACTCTCATAGGTGAATCTAGGGTGAATAGACATGTTGGTACTGCAAGGGCGGGGTAGGGTGATGGCTTAGTGCGTTTTCCTTACACGTAACTAACCTTCGAACCTAGATCACTATTTTCAAAAGACCAAAAGGAGTTATTTTTCTAAAAAAGGGCTTAATATTTTCTAAAGGTTGCCAAACAACCTGTTTTCTTAAAAACCCTCTCTTGAGGAGATTTCTTTAAAATCGTTTTCCAAAACTCTGACTGTAGTTTTCGGATTATGCTTAGTTTTTAGGTGATCTAACTCACCTTAATCAAGTTAGGTGGCGACTCCAAATCTTTTCTAAAAACCCTTTATTCAAATCTATTTTCAATTCAAACCTAGTCGCACTCATTCTTCTTGGAGGGTGAGTTCTAACGAGAGAGTACAGTGTTTTTCCTGATTGTGTGTGTATTCCTTGAGTGCGAAAAATCTGAGCGCGACAACTGACGACTCTGCTGGGGACACTTAGAGGGTTAGGCCGTTAGTCATGTCTTTTTACCCTTCACCCATGTAGAGTCTTCAATTAAATTGTTCAATCCTATTCACTTTAAATTTTCAAAACCAAATTTTCAAAATTGTTTTAAAAAAAAGAAAACATGCATTTATTCATATTATCTTGTATTAAGTTTGCCATCCACATACTAACTCTTGCATCTTTGTTTTATAGGTGCACTTTGTGTTTAAATTTTATTAACTGCCATGCATGAATGTGATGAACATGATGAATGGGAGTCGTTGGGCTTTTTCCTCAGCTTTTAAAAATCACACACACACTGCATGTGCACCTGCATTCTACCTTGATATGACCTTTCTAGTTAGAAAGGGGGAACGGTATATTGATTGTGGGCAAGATGCTGTGTCAGTTTCTTCGCCTACGGCTTCTTGATGGTTCCCCTGCTCAGATCACCAATCGATCATGGCACCACCTCAGGGAGTGGGCCTAGGTTTGAAGATCCGGGGATCGAGTTTTTTTAGGATGCATTAGTCAACCCTCAACCTCATGCTCATATAGACACCATGGATAGCCGAACCTTTGTCGGATTTAAGACACGGGCACCGTTTTCAAAACCATGGAGGAAAGGGCGACTACTCTTATTTTCATTTATACTTGTCTATTTTCGTTGTTATAATGAATGTATTCTTATTGTTATATTGACTGTCTAACTTCTCATGCATGCACGTTTACCTTGCTATTGCATTCTCTCTCCTTATACTCTTTGCATATTCATTTTCATGCATTCCATATTCCATGTCAAGACAAGAGTTTCAAGTAACTCAAGTCACCGCATCCTCATGCATATGATCCACCCATCGAGAGTGACACTTAGTTCACTCTCTCTTGCATTAAAGCTACCTAAACCCTAAGGGTTCCTATGTAACCCTAAGGATTCACGGCATGTACATCAATTCATTTCATAAGAGGGGCCCTAATCCCTCTATGCTAACGGAGATAGGGTTGCCAAGAAGACAAGGGGCAATCGGTCAACAAGGTCTCTCAGCGACCTTCTCGACATCAAATCCAATAAAGGTGAATCCGAAGACTTAAGAGTAGTTTATGTTTTTCCTTTGTAAAATTAGATAGGTGGAACCCCCCAAAGGAACATGTTCCATCTCCCCCTGTTTAAATGTATTTCAATTCTCTTGTATCTTAAACCCAAAGTTCAATGTACTTCTTTATTTTTGCCAATGAATGGAGGGATGATTGTATGAATGGATGAAGGTTCCTGCTCGACAGTAAGGTATCTGCATACAGGGGCAAATCTCCTATCTCCAAAAGTGAGCCAATTCACCATGTTTAGTCTCCCTCCTAAGTAAGGGCACCCCTAAGACATGCATTGCATAGAAATATTCAAATCAAAGTACTAACTTTTTTTTTGTTTCTTGTCTTTTGTCTTCCCCTCCTCATCTCCAAATACCAAAAGAATTGAAGGCAAAAACAATACTAGAAGGGGGTTTTCTAAATCACTCACTTATTATCATCATATTACTTGCACGTTCACTTCTTTTATGCTCATGCACCCATATCCATTGCAAGACAAGAGTTCCAAGAAACTCGAGTTATTTCATTCTCATGCATCTAATCAACCGTAGAGAGAAAGGAGCAATCCGATCTCATGTTACTTGAACGTACCAAAACTCCTACGGGTTCTTAAACCCTAAGGATTCATGGCATACATAGAACTATATCTCGAGAGAGGCCCAAATCTCTCTCAGTCCATGGAGGTGGGATTGCCCAAACAAGGAAACATTAACCGACCATGTCGAATAGGTATTGTATTGCACAATAAGGGCAAAACCCCACCTCCAAAATGGACTTGTCATCATGCCTAGATTCTCTCGAAGAAGGGACCTTCATAGGACATGCATCATATAGAACCTCCAACTCCATATGTTGACTGTATTCTGTTTTTCTTTTTCTTCTTGTAGGTCAGAGAGCACAACTGAATTCATGGAATCCCTCTAGCACCTCACCAGATTCAAACTCATGGGAGGATAAGCCTAGTTGTTAGAAGAGGCCAAACCTAAATCAAGGAGCAAGAAGAACTAACCATCCATTTGCAAGATGTTACCTCCCTACCATGCTGTGACAATCACTGTCCATGCAGAGAAATGCTTCATTGTTTGCAAAGTTCTGTCAGACACGTGCATTACCACAAAAGAATCTCCTAAGTTCCAAATGCATGCCAAACACTGCAAAAGATCTGTCAATTCGCCTTCCGTCGTTGGTGATACACTCGGGGAATGAAATACCAAAGCAGTCAGCACAGTTTCAAAACCCTGTTAAGGGTTCTCACCAAGAGGCCCACAAGAAAAGGGAGGTTTCATAAAATTCATATGTTTCCCTTTTATCTTTGTATTTCTTGCATATCTTATTTGAATGAACACTGCATGCCATGTAATCATGCTTTAAATAAGAATAGGTAGTTCCCAGTTTATCCCTTTTGTGTCATACTCTTGTGGATGATTGTCTCATTTAGAGATTCTTCCCCATTTGGTAAATGACTTAACTTGAAGGGTAGGATAGCATGGGCAACTCGCTCAAAAGGAGTTAAAACCTTTGAGAGACTGAGAGAGAGCCAGAGAGTGAGAGATAGGAGGAAGACAATCTCAACAAAGAGGTGCGAATTCTATTGAAAAGGTGACACTTGCATGATATCCTGGCTAGGCGATGGGCAGCTAAGTACTCAAAATGATGAGAAGCCATTGTTCTGTTTATCCCAAATAAACACTATCCTTTGCTTAGCTCACTAGAGCTGTCAGTGATCTCTTTTCAGATATCCCCAAACCTATAACCATCCCTCATATTAGGATAAGCACAGAATAGTTGATTTGATAGAATATGTAGGGGTTCATTGACAGAACCGCATCATCCCTAGAAATATTATCTAAATTTTGTATAAAGGCTTTATGGACTAAGCAATTCAATTTGAAATGATTAGAGGCCCTTAATTTTGCCACCATACACAAAAACATCCCCTTTTGCTGAACCCACCAGTGCCTCGCAGAAAGCGAAAGATTATTTATCAAACCCCGATCCGAAACTATCCCCCACATTGGGGCAGACAGGCAACAGAAGATCTAGTGGAGAATGTCATCGACCATCAAGCTGAAGTAACGTGAAGGCTCTATTGATCAAGCAATCTTATTCAAAATGAAAGGAGCCCTCATTTCATTTCCCATACAGTTAAAAGCAACTCTTGTCACACTTGTTGAGCCAGTTACCTTTTTCTCTAGAAAGAAACCACAACCTAAGGATCACCGCCCACAATGGGTTAGATTATGTTGTTAAGAAAAAGGTTAAAGGAGAAAAGGTTGGTAAAATTGTTCTTTTCATAAAAAGAAAGAAAAGAGATGAAAAAGAACAGCAAAGAAAAAGTGTTACCAAGGGGCAGGAGGTCGAAAAGAAAAAATATTTGTATTATCTTGAAGAACATATAGAAAGGCCAGAAGTCAGGGGACAAATGCCATCAAACAACTCCGTTACAAGGTCAAGGATTAGACTACAAGAAGGGTGAACTCTTTAAAGAATATATGTTCAAAGGTGATCCTAGGTAATAAGGAAGCCCAGTAGAAGTAATAGGTTTGAGCCTTTACCCTTTCTTGTTAAACCTCAAACCATGGCTTACATTACAACCCTTTTAAAGTCCTCTCCGATTGAAAAAAGATTGCTTGATCTAAATGAGCTAGATGTGTCACTGAAGCTAGAGGAGGATATCAGGGGATGAAACCCTACTGGAAGACCAACAAAGGACCGTGTGAATCTAAACCCTACTAGAAATAACATCAAATTTGAGCCTACTTGTCCTTTTTATTCATAAACCCCTTAACCTAGCCTACGTTACGGTCCAAATTAAAGTCTTCTTTGATAAAAAAAAATTGCTTAGTCCAAATAAGTTTGAACAATACCAAGACAACTAGGATGAGAAAGGAGAATTGGAAGGGAATGCAAGGGGCAATCTCATGCTCCAAGGTGTGCTTAAATGATTTCGGTTTAAACAACCCACTAAAAGAAAATCTTCGAGCCTAAATATTCCTTCATTTATTACAACCCCTGAACCCAGTCTATATTACGGTCCTAAAACAAGTCTTCTCAGATTGAGGACTTAGTTGTTTATTGCTCTGCAAAGGGCATTCGAGTTGTAGCTCTAGCCACAGTGACATTTTGAAAATTTGAGAGAGAAAACCAAGTCAGATAAAAAAAACCCCAAACAATAACCCTGTAAAAAGTAGCGATAGGATAGCAAACCAAAAGGTCAAGATCCCTAGAGAATGGTGCAAATGCTATCACACCTCGATAAGAATGGGACAAAACTGAATGGGGCAGAATCTTGGAAAGAAAACAGAATCTTGAGAGTATGGGCCCTGGGGCAATCCTTGGACATTCTTTTTAAATAACTTATATACATGTAGTACTGATGCATCCATGACATGTATAACCTATACATCCATTTGGGTTCCTGTGTAGTTTGTATCTATTCATGCATTCAACTGCATTCCTGTATGAACCTGTTCATTTGTAAGGAAGTAGGTCATACATTTAATTCAATTCTTACATAAATTTGTGCATTTATCACAAAAAATGGGGGACATTGCATTTAATTCTATTCATGTATGCGCATTATCCAAAATTATAACATGCATTCAATTCCACTTTTGTGTGAACCAGTGTATTCATAAAAAAAAAGTTGGACAAGCATTCAATTCAATTCTTATATAAACCTGTGCATTCATAAAAAATAAATCATGCATTTAATCCCATGTGCAATAATCATAAAAAAAATATGACACCCCTTGCCAGGGCATTTTTAAACTGTTTTTGTACAAAAATTAACTATATGCCTTTCTCTCTCAAATAGGAAACAAGTAAAAAAGAAAAGTACAAAATGGAGCTAAAAAAAAAAAAAAGAGGGCCACCCTGCGATCAAGAAACCTCAGAGATCTCCAACATTGGCATACACCTCAGGAAGTTTAGACTTCCCTAGCCGGCAAGAAGTAAGGAATGGGGCAATGACCCACCCTCGACCTCTCAAATCAATCTTAGACTTCCCCAGAGAAGCAGCGTTTTGCCAGATGAAGTGCCAGTTCAAGAGGTATCAGAAATCAATCTTGGACTTCCCTTGAGGAGCAGCGTTTCGTCAAATGGAGTGCTGGTTCAAGAAATGTCAGAAATCAATCTTGAACTTCCCTAGAGGAGCAACGTTTTGCCAGACGGAGTGTCGGTTTAAAAGATATCAGCAATTAACCTTGGACTTCCCCAGAGGAGCAGCGTTTCGCCAGACGGAGTGCCGGTTCAAGAAATATCAGACATCAAGCTTGGACATCCCCAGAGGAGCAGCGTTTTACTAGACGGAGCGTCGGTTCAAGAGATATCAAAAATTAACCTTGGACCTTCCCCAGAGGAGCAGCGTTTCGCCAGACGGAGTGCCCGTTCAAGAAATATCAGAAATCAATCTTGGATTTTCCCAGAGGAGCAGCGTTTCACCAGATGGAGTGCCGGTTCAAGAAATGTCAGAAATCAATCTTGGATTTCCCTAGAGGAATAGCGTTTTGCCAGATGGAGCGTCGGTTTAAGAAATATCATAAATTAACCTTGGACTTCCCTAGAGGAGCAGCGTTTCGCCAGAAGAAGTGCCGGTTCAAGAGATATCAGAAATTAACCTTGGACTCCCCAAGAGGAGCAACGTTTTGCCAAACAGAGATGTCAGAAGTCAACCTTGGACTTTTCCAGAGGAGCAGCGTTTTACCAAATGGAGTGCCAGTTCAAGGAGCATTAATTTCCCTAAAGGAGTATCATTTTACCAGTCAAAATATCAAGCATCGACCAACTACTCGAGGTAACTGTTCTTCGGATTCAATTTCTTTCAGTCCCTTCGATCGTCTCGCGGTCAACATGGGGCTCTTACTTTATCATTTTCTGTCTTTGACAAGCAAAGACAGAAAAAGAGAGGCCGCTGTAAGCACCCAATTTTTGTCCGTTCAGCAATCTCTAGTTCGAATGGGCTTACTTTTACACATCACACGCATATCCAGACTCTAACCTACCTTATAAACTTGAATTTAGTTCACCAGTCGCTTCTCGGGCCCGTAAGGTCCACTTGAAACTAAATGACCATTTTGCCCCTAGGCATCCGAGTACCTTGGGAACCACACCGGCTCTGGGTATCAAACCGGTAGCCTCTCGGGAATGCTTCTTATAGTATTCCTGGCCTTCCTTTATCTTTTCGGATCATTCCGAGTCAATTCTGGCAAACCCGGTGCAAAATGACCGTTTTGCCCCTGGCAGGCCTGTCGCCTTGTTCAACCACACCGGCTCTGGGTATCAAACCGGTAACTTTTGGAAACATTTTAAATAATGTTTCCAAATCTCAAGTCTCCTTTTGGGAGATTTCGAGTTTGTCCCGGTAGCTTTCCAGCCCGGTTGACCGTTTTGCCCCTAATGGCCCAGTCAACCCTTCTAACAAATCTCATCATCATTTTTCAAGTCCTTTGTCCCTGAGACATTATTCTAAGGGTTCCTATCCCTTTCCGGCTCTCTTGGTCATTCTCGGCCCCTTCAATTCATCCCTGGACCTTCCGGAGTCATTCCTAGTGAAGCTAGTCTAAAAATTACATGGTAGTCACTAGTATAGGAGCCCAAATCTTCTAAAGATACGTTATTTGCCGACCTTAAATATTTCCTAAATAGCTGGCACCACTAGTAGTGGCGCTAAGCCAAAAAATGGCCTAGCGCCACTCCTAGTGGCGCCAGTGTAATTTTTGGCCTGGCGCCACTACAATAGGCGCCAGTGCGTTCCTCTCTCTATAAATATAGAGCCTCTTCCAGCATGAAAAAGGTCCACAAACTCAGTCTGAAAACCTTAATATTCAATATACAGAGCTCGTAGCCCCCCCTAAACCCTGGCTTCTCTAGGTTTTCCAAACCCTAGCCTCTTATACACTCATAGACACTCCTATACACTTATACACTAGCCTCCAACCCTCCATTGAAGACTTGGATTGCTGCAACTACAAGCTTTGAAGATCAAACACAAGCCCTCGAAAACTGAAGTGAAGCGAAGACTAAAGAAAAGCAAGGCGCGCAAAAGCAAAACGAAGTAAACAAGACATACGGTAGACTTTCTCTTTAAGTTTTCCCACTTCCCCCTCTCTCTTCTCCCTCCTAACCCACTTGGCTTTTCTCTATTTTAATCCCCCATCTTCTTCTCCCCTTTCATTGCATGCTTGAAACAAGGGGATTTCCGGTCCATATATAGGATTAGACTATTGGAGGGTCACCGTGTCGGGGGCTTTCTTTTAGTCTAACCGGAGACCACGTGGGTTCGGCCCCCCCTTGATTATGTGGTGAAGCCTTAACCTTGTATGTTCATGACCTCAATTTGCATTGTGTATATCATTATCTTGCATTCTTCCAAAAATCGTTTTCAAAGCTTGCATTAAACTTGTTTACAAAATTGCATCAAAATCTCCTTTTTCAAAACTTGTTTTCAAAATCACAATCCTAGGGTGATTCTAGCTTTTCCATGGCTAGGGTTGCTTGAGGAAAGTGTTACATTTAAAGTGACCAACCTGGTCTATATTTTCAACTCCTTGTTATTTTCAAAATCACTTTTTTAAAGTGGTTCTAACCTTCTTATGGTTAGAATCGCTTTAGGAAAGTGAGATATTTTTATACTTTCCAAAAACTCTTTTTTCAAAAGTCTCTCTTTCTAAAACCCTCTTTTTTAACATGCTTTCTGAAAACTTTTCTTTCCAAAATTGTTTTCTAAAAACTCCCTCCAAAAATCTATTTTTCAAAACTTCTCTTTTCAAACTCCTTTCTAAAATACTTTCCTCAAAATTCACTTTCCTAAAAACTCTTTTCAAAAAGCTTGTTCTAAAATCTTGTTTCGAAAACCCTCTCAAAGTTTTACCTTCCAAAACTTCCTTCCTAAAGTTCTTTTTAAAAACACACTTTCTAAAAACCTCCTCTCTAGGATTTCCTCCTAAAAATCTTCATTTCTAAGAACGCACTTTCCAAAAAACTCTTTCCTTAGAGCTCAAGTCAAGCCCTAGAACCCACAATTAGGAAACCCTAATTTTCTTTCCAAAAACGTGATTTTCAACCTTACCCCAAACCTAGGTTTCCAAAACCTCCCTTTCTACATCAAAATCATAAGTTTCCAAAAAACCTCTTCTCTAAGCCAAAACTATAGTTTTCCAAATCTAGGGTTTCTAAAACCTCACTTTTCAATCTTCCCTTTAGGAAACCAAATCTAATATCTCGTTTAGGAAACTAGATCCAATCCTCAGTTTTTGAAAACAAAATCAAACCTTCTCTTTTAGAAACAAAATCTAATCCCTTGTTTTAGGAAATAAGAATCTTAACTCTTCTTAGTCTAAATCTTTCTTAATTCAAATCCTTTCTAATCTTCTACTTTCCTAAATCTTAAGTTTCCAAAACTTGAACATAAAAATCTTTCCTAAATTTTAAAACTCAACTTCTACATCATTCCTAATTCAACCCTTTCCTAATTCTATCTCTTTCCAAATCTTAACTTTCCAAATCTAAGTTTTCAAATCTTTCTTAAACTCAAACCTTTGCTAATCTCAAGATTTTCTAAAACTCAAACTCTAAACTTTTTAACTTTTAAACTTTCTAAATTCCAAATCTTTCTAAATCCAAATCTTTCTAAAATTCTAAACTTTCCTAAACTTCAAATCTTTCTAAATCTAAAACTTTCTAATTTTCAAAACTTCCTTATTTCAAAACATTCCAAATTCAAACCTTCCTATTTCGAAAATTTTCTTAATTCAAAACTTTCCTAAATCAAAATTTTCCTAAAGTGAACCATTTCCTTTTTCGAAACCTTTTCTGTTTCAAAACCTTTCTTAAAATGAAACTTTCTTAATTCTAAAACTTTCCTAAAGTGAAACTTTTCTAATTCAAAACCTTTCCTAAAATGACACATTTCTAAAACAGAACTTTTCAAATTCGAACCCTTCCTAAATCCAAGCTTCCTTAATCTTCCGAGTCCAATATTCGAGTCAATTCTTTTCAAGTCAAGTTCAATGTTTCTTTTTTAAGTTCCTCAGTCTAGGTTTCCTAAAACCAAGTCTTTTAGAACCAATCTTTTCAAATCTTCCAATCAAAGTCCAAATTTTCCATTCTTCCAATTCCAATTTGAATTCAAACTCCAACTCTTTTCCAAATGAACTCTTCTATTTTCAATCAGACTCTTGTCCGAACTACGACTGACCTGATTCCTCCAAAAGGATATGTAGGCAACCCTCATGGGTGCGGTCAGAATATTTTTTAAGTTTTTATGTCCACAAAATCTTTTCAAATCTCCAATCTATTTTCAAACTTTCAATTCCAAATTTCTATTTCCAAATCTCTATTTTCAATTTCCAAAACCTTCTTTCCAAATTCAAACTTCTATCTCTTTCTTTTCAAATCAAATCAATTTCTTTCCAAATCTATTTTTCAATTCTCTTTTCTTGTACTTGCATATCATGCATCATGTTAAATTTCTTTTTAAACATTCTTTTTCAAAGTGGATAGGATTGGTCATTTGTTAGTTAAAGACTCTCATCGGTGAATCTAAGGTGAATAGACATGTAGGTACCGCAAGGGCGGGGTAGGGTGATGGCTTAGTACGTCTTCTCTACACGTAACTAACCTCCGAACCTAGATCACTGTTTTCGAAAGACCAAAAGGAGTTATTTTTCTAAAAAAAGGCTTAATATTTTCTAAAGGTTGCCAAACAACTTGTTTTTGTTAAAAACCCTCTCTAGGATTTCTTCAAAATCATTTTCCAAAACCCCAATTGTAGTTTTTAGATTATGCTTAGTTTTTAGGTGACCTAACTCACCTTAATTAAGTTAGGTGGCGACTTCAAATCTTTTCTAAAAACTCTATATTCAAATCTATTTTCAATTCAAATTTAGTCGCACTCATTGTTCTTGGAGGGTGAGTTCTAACGAGAGAGTACAATATTTTTTTCACTTGTGTGTGTATTCCTTGAGTTCGAAAAATCTGGGCGCAACACCAAGAAACACATGCTCCCCCTCAATTCAATAATTCTATAATTAAATTATCCAGAAATGATAAAATATATTCATATTTATTCCAGTTCATTCACAACTCAAACATGATAGGGCATCAAAATATTTATTAATTATATTTTCACACTTCTCCCCCTTTTTGACTCAAAATATTAAATACATATTAATAAACAGTTTAAAGCCTAAATAAAATAGAGAACTATAAGAGCTACAAGCCTAAACTGTCTAGGAAGGAGATATCGAAGGACGTCCCTCCAAAAAAGCACAGATAGCAAAAAAAAAAAATTCCCAATTTGCTTAAGCCATAAGATAGTTTTGAAAACAAATTTTGACTAACAAAATCCAAGAAAACAAAATACTAAAATAATATGTTTTATACTTGGTTTAATGACATCATACTTTTAAAGGAAACATGTAAAGTCAATAATTTTACAAGAAATTCATAGATCAGGACTTGGAGTATGTAAATTATGATAAAGCAATTTAACCTCAACAGTTGAAATAAAATGGTCAATTTCATGAAAGTGTGATAGCATGAGAGTGAATAACAATTTAGAGATAACATATCGTTTAAATCCTAGTCGTGATCTATATTCCTGCATCACATTTGAAGTTTGAAAATTTTTAGAAACTAGAAGTCAAACCTATTGTCAGCCTAACATAAGAGTTGTTGCTAAAGAGCACTTGCTTCCCCTCACTGATAAGATACCATATGAAACTTCAAGGGTTTATTTCCCTTATTGAATTTTTTGTTGCAGTCATATGGCGGCATTCATACTATTTGACTGTGATAGCCCTTACTACAAACTAAATATTCTTTGAATATATATGATTTTTTTTTATGTCTGATAGTAACTTTCACACACAATCATAGATCGCCCTTTTCTTAGGCAAGAGTTTCATGTATTGATTTTCATTTTAAGAGAGGGTCCAACAATTTTGAAGGTACTTCAATATTTGGTCATTCTAGAGCATGAATATCATCAAATCTAAGAAAGATACATAGAAATATTCGATCACATATGAGGACAAATAACTTGTCAAATCCAAAATGATATGTGTACAGGTGTCACATTTAGCATGAAATATATTATTCATATATGAGGTTAAAAAGACTTTATCATATGCTTATACCTAGTCTTAAGCTATAAGACGCAGGTGCAAAAAAATATCTTTCAATTTTCGCATAAGTAACATAATGTCAAAAGACAAAAATGCTATAAAGTCTTCATAATATGCAAAGTGAAAAAAAAATGCACAATTAAAGAAATCTTTTTGCATTTTTGAATTTAAACTTTTAAATAGCAAAAAAATACAAATACAAAAATATCACAGCACTAGGTAACAAAAATAGACATGATGAAAATTCTAAGCTATGACGAACATAGACCTTATCCAAGAAGGTCTACCCCAGCAACCTTTTTAGGGGAACTTAGATTCTCTAAGTCAGATTTCCTAATCCAAATGGTCTTATACTTAAGAGTATCATGAGAGACATAGGGCTTGGGTTGTGTGCTAGGTTTAACCATGGCACTATGGTTCCTTTTGATATCATATCTATTGGGAACCTGCCTACGCATTGCCCGTTGTGCTAGTCTATTCAATTCATCATTCAAAACTCTAGACTTATTAATAAGGACACAAATCTAATTTTCTATCCTCTCATTTGGTTTTCAAGGAGCAACCATGTGTCTTAGACACCTTCCACAATTTGTTTCAATGTGGCTTGATATGAACTTTGACACCACAATGATAGCATGTGAGTAAAAATTTAACAGTATGGCCTTTAAAAGGTATAAAGGACTTATCTTGAATCTTAATGAAATTTGGCTTACTTGCCGATTTGAAAGATGAAGAAGCTTTCTTTGCATATTCTATTCCAGTCATATCAAGAAAGCTTCTTTGAGCATTCCAGAACTTGTAGCCATCTTCTTAAGAGGATTATTAGATTTAGAAAGATTAGACTCAAGTGTAGATACCTTCCTCTCTAAACTTTTATCGGTCTCAATAGAAGCATACAATTTTTTTTCTAACATAGAGATCTTTTCTAACAAAGTGACATCACCAGATTTCAATTCATTAACGAGAATAATAGATTCATCAATTTGTTGTTTTAGAGTGTCTTTTTCTTCATGAAAGCTCTTATTAGTCCTTTTTTTTTTTTTTTTTGGCTTTAAGACACATTTTAAACAATTGATTATACTTTTGATGAATGTTCTCATCATCACTATTAGAGTAATTTTGATTTGAGTTATGAGAATAACTTAGTTTATCAATACTACCATGGAAAGACATACTTATGTACTCATATGTATATGGTGTCATGCTATAACATTATGAGACTTTCCATATGCAATTTTAAGGGCACCCTATGCTTCTTTAGCGGTTCCACACATAGATATATAGCTTGTTGGCCCAAATGGCGACCCATGAGGGGAGGTGAATTGGATTTTTCAAAAAATAGTGACAATTAAGATTAATTAAAATTAATCTAATCAATAGAACAGTGATCAATATATATATATATATATAATGCAATGTAATTAAAAGAGAAATGAAAAACAGAGCAATAGAAAGCACACCAAGAATTACCGAAGTTCAATCACAATTCGTGGTCTATGTCCTCACCCCAAGATTCCCTTGAAGTCTTCCTCCACTATGCAATTTTCAATTATAAAATGAATGTTGATTTACCAAGTGCTCAGCTCACTTTTGCACAAGAACTTCTTCCTAAGTTTTTCCAGCTACCAAGTGGTTTTGTCCAAGATCCACTCAAATTTACAAGAGTTTTTCTTTTATAAGAGAACTCTCAAACTCTCACTTACAGGTGTATGAAGTTGTACAAACAAAATACAAACTCTATATTAAGAGTGGATAGACAAATAAAAGCTCACTAAATGAAGACAAGAAGAATATTCAGATTTTTTAGTTTGATCAGTCAGTGGTACTTGTTTTTCTTGTATCTCTTATATATAAATACAGTTGGAAGCTTGTATATAAACTCTTGTATTGATTTCGTCTGTTAGAAGTTGTTGGGGCTCATTTAATGTAAGTCCAGTTTGTTATAACGTTAATAAAATTAGCTGTTATCTCCCAGGTGTCGACACTTAGTTTCATGTGTCGACATATCTGGTATGTATTTTTCAGATGTTGTCCACTGTCACCATGTGTCGACACATCAACTCAATGAGTCGACAAATGATCATTCTGTCTTCAAATTTTTGGCTACTGTCTTTATGTGTCCACTCTTCATTTTCATGTATCGTCACATTGTCTAGAAATCTTCATTCATCTTTCCATTAATCAAGTTTAGCTTCAGTAATATATAAGATCTTCAATGAGTCTTCTCTTTGGGGTATGATGATAGATCAACGTCTTCAATTCACCAAAGTAGTCTTCTATTCAATTTGGATTGAATCTATCATTTGATAATAATCTTTTCTTGATTTCCACACTGTCAGGATTTGATTCCATCAATGCTGAGCTTTCTCTTTCATTTTTGAGCTATTTCTTTCATTGCCGAGCTCTTTCTTTCATTGTCGAGCTCTTTTCTCTATAAGCACCCCATTTTTGCCCGCTCAGCACTCTCCGGCTTGACCGGATCCAGTTTTCAAACACCACAGCACATGCAAGCTCAAGACGAGCCCTTCAATCTCTAATCCTACCAATTGGTCGCTTCTCGGGCTCACAAGGATCCGTTGGAGCCATAAGCACCATCATTCCAGGCAGCTTTCTAGACCGGGCGGTCTCGGAAACTAATGTTATTCAGGTAGCTTCCCGAGATCGGGCGGTCTCGGAGACCAACACCTCATCAAGTTTCAGACGGTTCACTTTTGGCGCCTGCTAGCCCACCAATGTAGAATGTCCGTCATTTGGTAGTTCTCTGAGACCTAGTGTTCTCAGAGACCAACACCACCCTTTCAGGTAGCTTTCTAGGACTATGCGTTCTCAGGAACCAACACCACCCCTACAGGTAGCTCTCTAAGACCGGGGGTTCTTAGAGACCAACACTGCATAGGTAGCACCTAGGTTAACACCGGGCGGTCTCGGGAACCAGTACTTAGGTCAACACCGGTGCCTGCTAGCCCGACTCGGTGAAAAATGACCAAACCTACCCTTGGGCCTCCAGGCACGTTCTGGGAAAGTTCAAAATCCCTTAAAACGATAAGTCCATCCTTCCAAAATGTTGTTAAACCATTACGCATTCCTTGCACGCCATTTGGTCCGATTTCGGTCTCATTCAGGTTAACTCCGATCAAAATGACCGTTTTGCCCCTGAACGCCTCAACACTGCACAAACCTCTCCGAGCGGTAAAAGACTCCCCCAAAACCATCCCTGAACAACCCTACACGCTTAACACAACACACCAAACCATTCCTAAACATTTCCATCCAATCCTAGCCAAAAAGACCGTTTTGCCCCTAGCAACCCAAACATGCCCCGAAATAGCACCAGTCCTGGGATTTCGAGCAAAGTGCTTCACCATTCACCCTTGTTTAACCCGAGGAGGACCCTACGACATTAAAGCTCATGGCTCGATAAAAGTTCCCTAGAGCGTCTCGCAGACGCTCCGCCTAAATTGTCTTTTCTCCCGATTCCCTAGTTATAACGCACCGTTAACTGACTTGAGAAATGCGTAAATCAGGAAATTCGTGAAAGCTCGTTCATAGATCTTTCCATCGATACGGCTCGATCGGATAGATCGCTTCCTGAAGCCCTCTATCGTACGGTGCGAAAACTATAACTTTCGACAACCCCTGGAGTGTCTCGAAGACGCTCCACCAAGGTTGACTTTTTTCCGGATTCCCTGATCAAAATGCACCGTCAAACGACTTGAGAAATGCGTAAATCTGGGAATTCCCAAAAATATTTTTAGAGTACGTTCCATTGGTACTGTCCGATAGAAAAGATCGCTTCCCGAAGATGTCGATCACATAACATGAAGACAACTACTTTCGAACACCCTCGGAGCGTATCACAGACGCTCCGCAAAAGTGTCCTTTTATGCACGCTTCCGAAGATGATATCCCATGCTTCCAAACACAATTCGACCTTTTCAAAAACATGAAAGTTCACAAGAAACTCTAAGAGAGCACCGTGGGTGCAACTAATTCTCCTAGAACCTTCTCAGTTGACTCAATTATCGAGACAAAGTTTGGACGAACCTTCCCGGTAATGGAGCGTATGCTACATGCGCTCAAATTTTAATCAGATCGACCAACTTTTGATCAACTGTCGAGATTTAACCAGTACACAAGGTGCCACATGTCATTCTGGTAATGGAACAGTACCTGCGCATGTCTTACATGCGCCAGGTTAAATTTTGGCCAGGCGCATGTAGCACATGCGCTAGGACTGGTCCAGATTGCTTATAAATACCAGGTCACCCCTTTGCATATTCCATCTCTGAAATTGATGCGAAGCTTTGCTGAAACTGCTCTAGAAACTTGAATCCTTACATATATTCCACTCCTCCAACACTTAGGCTAGATTCTACCTCTTTCAAGCCTATACGCTTCACCTACAAAGCCTTATACATCATTACACACTCCATTCTAGCCCCTCAAGCCCTCTTGAAGTCATTCAAGCTCCAATCAAAGCATCTTTTGAAGACTACAACTGTGTTGAAGGCAAAAGGTGGTATCCCTTTTACATTTGTGTCTTCCCCGACTCTTCTCTTCTCCCTCCTAGCCTACTTAGGTTATTCTCTATTTTAATCCCCATCTATAACCCCTCATTCTTGCATGCTTGAGCCAAGAGGGCTCTTAGATCATGCCTAGCGGAAAGCAAGTGAGAGCCACCGTGTATGGGACTTCTTACTAGCCTACTTTGAGATGGTATGGCCTAAAAGCCCCTTGTTTATGTGGTGCAGCCTAAAAGCCTTATATGTGATCATGACCCCTTGCATATCACTATTTTGATCATGTCTTGTATGCTTGGCTTCGTTTTATGCTTATTGTCATGTTCTACAATGCTTACATTGCTCTTATTTTTATGCCATTTCCAAGCTCTATATTTCTTTCGAAAATGGTTCCAAGAGTTGTCCCCTTGAAGCCTAGGATAAGATCTTAGAAATCGTGCCTTAGAGAATTCCCTACTAACCCCCTAACTCTCACTTTGGCCTCATGACATTTTAACTTGTATAAAGGTTGCTTTCTAATTCCCCAATTTTTAAGATTTTCATTCTTTTAAGTGTAGTGTTTGGAATGTCCCTATGGAGCCCTCTCTTGATGAAATGGTTCCCTTGAAAAATGGCTTTCAAAATCCTTCTCAAAAGATGATTTTCAAAAATGCATTCTCTCCATCTTTGCATCAAAAATGATTTTTCAAAAGTTGCCATCATTATGTTGATTTTTGAAAACCCCACTTTTGTCAAGATAAAGGTTATAATGGCCATAAGAAAACCTTCTTTGGAATGGACTCCAAGCACCAATCATGTAAACCATGTTCTTGGCAAGAGTCAAAATTTTCATAAAAACAATCTTCAAAAAGATTGCCAGCCTAAGTCTACTACATAACATGTTTGTTCTTCAAAAGTGCATCAAACAACACTTCAAAATCATCGTCCAATTCAACTTTAGGTTAACTTGACCTTAGTTGCCTAACCTTAGGTTAACTTGACCCTAGTTGCCTAACCTTAGGTTAACTTGACCCTAGTTGACCAACCCTAGGTTAACTTGACCCTAGTTGACCAACTTTAGGTTAATTTGACCATAGTTGACCAACTCTAGGTTAACTTGACCCTAGTTGTCCAACTCTAGGTTAACTTAACCCTAGTTTGTTAACCCTAAGTCACCTTAACCTTAAGTTAACCTAACCTAAACTAAGTTAGTTAACCTTAGGTCACTCCCAACCCTAAGCCAACCCAACCTAGATTAGTATACTTCAAAGTTTCCAACTCTTGAACCCTTTTCAAAATGATCACTCAATTTCAAACTATTCTCATAACCCATTTTTTCAAAATCTCCTACTACTCTTGATTTAAAAAAAACCAACTCCATAAACTCTTCAAATGTTCTTACACTCCATCGTCAAGGCATTTCCAAAAATATTTTTTAAAAGGTCACAAACCTAAGGTGTCCCTAGCCCTCTCATGATTAGGGATTCCAAGGACAAGTGATAAATCAAGAACAACCTCTAAGGTTGTCCATATTAGGATTCCAAACCTTTAGCCATTTTCAAAAACCACTTTAAAAAACTAATTCATCAAAATATTCTAAAGTCATGCCTCCAAGGTTTTCAAAACAAGACTTTAAAAACACTTTCAAGTTCTCTTGAGACGTGTCAAAGCATTTTTCCAAAACTCCCTCAAGTTGATCCAAAAACATTTTCAAAACACTCCACCATCCAATTTCAAGTCTTTAACTTCCAAGACCACAAAGAGTCTTCAACTTCCAAGACCACAAAGAGTCTTCAACTCCTAAGACCTCCAAGTGTCTTAAACTTTTCTAGAGACCTCAAAGTGTTTTAAACTTTTTCAAAGATCCTAAAGTGTTTTCAAATCTTCCAAAGGCCCTAATGCGCCTATTTTCCATCAGGCTCTTACCCAAACTACGAATGACCTGATTCTCGCTAAATGAGATACGTAGGTAACCTAAAATGGTGCAGTCATAACTTTTATTTTAACTTCAATCCCTTTTCCAAAAATTCCAATCAATTCAAAGTTTCTATTCCAAAATCTTTCGAAACCCCCATTATTTTCAAACTTCTTCCAAAAACTTGCATCATGCATCATCCATCCAAAAAGTGATGACTAAACCCCGTTTTCAAAATTCTAAAAGTGGATATTAAGTGGACAATGGTAACCGGTTATTCTAGTGAGTGAACAATGGGTGATTAGACATATAGGTACCGAAAGGGCGGGGTAGGGTGATGATCTTAGGATATCTTCCCTACACATAACCAACTCCCGAACCATAGATTTCTGTTTTCAAATGACCAAAATGGAGTTATTTTTCAAAAGGGCTTAAATCTTTCCAAAGGTTGCCAAACAACCTATTTCCTTCAAAACCCTCTCTTGAGGGAGTTTTCAAAACCCTTTTCCAAAAAACCTTAAGTTTAATCTTCAGATTAACACTTAGTTTTAGGTGCCTTAACTCACCTTAATCAAGTTAGGTGGTGACTTCTATTTTTCTGAAAAGCCCTTAGTCAAACCAATTTTCAAACCTAGTCGCATTTGTCCTTCTAGGAGGATGAGTTCTAGTGACAGAGTTACGTACTTTTTGTCTCCAAGTCGAAAGGACCTTGGACACCCAAAAATCGGGGAACGACATTCTCTTTGCTACTAATTTTTCTTTCTTCTTTATGATCACTTCAATGAGACTTTTATAAGCTTGATGAAGTCTACTCTTGAACATCTTCATTTCTCTGAATACATATTGTCTTCATTGATTCTTTACATCCCAAATGAAGTTTTTACTTGGATTATTTGTAGAGATTATGCAATTACGATGAACTCACTTCTCAAACATCTTCAGTCTCTTCACAAACAAATCATCTGCAACTGATCTTTGCACACTTTGATGAAGTCGTTATTTGAACGCCTTTAATCTTTTCGAATGCAAGTCAACTTCATTGAGTCTATGCATACTTAATGAAATATTCTTTGAACACCTTCAATCTCTTCAAATGCAAATCATTTGTTTGAAGTTGGAATATGTGTCATTGTTCTGTTTTGGTACATTGCATGACTCTTAGAGTGCATTGCTTGATCTTAGCTTGTTATGCATCCACCCTGAAATGTATTAGATTTTAAGTTAAATTTTAAGCCTAAATTGTAAACTTTATTAATCTGGACACTAAGCAAATGCATTAGTACAGTAACACAAGGTTTAGTTATCATCAAAATCAATATAGGGATCAACCTTGAGTCAACGTAGCCAAATTCTTTAAATGTGACACCGTTAAGATAAAGTTGATAGACTTACTATTCTACATGAAATTATTCAATTCATTGTCATTCGAATGTTCTTGAGGCTTTGGAATAATCTAAGAGTCTACAGTCATCCTAGGGGGACTCCAACCATGCACAACAGAGAGCCAAAAATGTTCATCAATAGATTTCAAAAAGAATCTCATGCGTGGCTTCCAATACTCGTAGTTTGAGCCATCAAAGATTGGAGTTTCAATAAATGCACTCTCTTATTTTAAATCCATGTATTTAGAATATTTGGATCACACTCGAAAAACTTTTCAAAAATTTTGAGTGATCCGCCCTGATACCAAATGAAAAAACTCGATTTCACAATACACGGATTTACTCAAACCTTAGTGAGGTTGCGAATGACCAATCTTAATTGTCTAGTATTAAACCTAGTAGTTAAGCATATATTATAAATTCCACGCAAGCATAATAAAAGCAATCACACATAGAGACAAGAGATTTTTGCCCCAGAAACCTAACGAGGGAAAAAACCACATGGACCAACTCTTTTTGTCCGGGCAAGCCAAGCACTATAATAAATAGATTACACTAGTTACACTTACAACCAAACACCGAACTCTACGAATGCCATTCGAATTGCCACGAACTATGGTTTAAGTTAACTTTCTCGACTCCTCGGTTTTTTGTTTTTCCCTACTTGCTTGATTCTAGCATTGAATCACCACAATGCTTTCTATGTCTAACACTTAATCACCATGATACTTTCTATCTCGAACACCAAATCACTACGATACTTTCTGTTGCCTTTGGAATCCACCAAGACGATCTTCTCTCAATGTTTTTCAACGGTGGAAGAATGTATTTTCTTTGTAGAATAGTTGGAGAGTCGATATCCACCAATACGCCTCTCTCTTATCTTTATAGCTCATCAAACCCTATCTCTTTGATAGGTATATCATCTATCTTTGGACTCTTTTATGTCCACTTAGTATGTCTAGATACATAGCTAAGTCAAATAGGAAAGATATGGTCAAGATTTATATATATCGTAATCTTTCCAAATAGATTGTTTAAAAAGAGATTCGTAGATTTTTCGTATGGCAAGTGCCATGTTGAAGTTGGCTGGAGCCAACTTGTTGCATAGGCTTGGCTAGTGTCATGGTCTTGCCATTACTTTCTGCCATCTTTTGAAGACTCTTTGGAATCTGCTCATGAGCATAGCAAGTGTCATCATCTTGCCATCTGGTCTTACCATTATTTCTCAACTCTTTGGAATCCGATTGTGAATATGGCAAGTGTCTATTCCATAGTTGACTAGTGCCATGTGTGAAGTTTCTTCAGGAATCAATCTCTGAGCTCTGAAAACCTTATGCATTGAGTTCGTCTTCTTCTTTAGACCTAATGTGACCTAACAAGATGTTTGAAACACAAATCACCATTACAAAAAACATACATATATATTTGCCCGACATTGGTAAGAGACTGAGATATACTTTCATTTGTAAATATATGATCTATAATACATATTCTCTCTCTTTTTATTGAATTATCTGCTATAGTTTTTTGGGCAATTGTGACTAGAGTCAGTGGTGGAGTCAGGAATTTTATCCACAGGGTGCATCTATTAATCATACTATTATAAAAAAAAACCCATAATCGACAACAAGAAGATGGTGTAAAGTTCTTAAGCTAAGAATAAGCATAAAAACTTACTAAGTTCATTAATCAAGTTTCCAATGTAAATTGCATACAATCAATTGATGCATTCAAGCGAGTTTAATATTTAAGGCAAGTTTGGTTTGATTGTTTTACAAAAACTGTTTGAATATGCTGCTTTTGATTCAACAAGTCTTGGCAGTTACTCCGAACTTGGTTATGAGCACTATTGGGGCTTCCTATATGAATTTGAAAACATTTTTTCTTCTTCCAATTTGAGAGGCCCTTACCTACAAAAGATTCACAGCCCACTTAATCTCCAAATATCAGGTTTGAAAAGATAACAATATAGACATAATACATCATCTTTTGCTATACTATACTCTAACCAACTGAAAAATTCACTAAACCAAGCTTTATTAAACCGCCGGAGCTTTTGTCCAAAACTTGTTTGTGAAAACTCATGGTTACAAGGCTGAAAAGGACCCCTTTGTATGCTCTATGAATTTGATCTTGATGATTAGGATTATAATCATTATAGACTAAAAATAAACAATGTATGTAGGCACACAGAACACATTTGCATTTTGTCCACAATTTTCAATTCTAAATAAGCCAATCAACAAGCACATATCTTGTAGGCACAGCCACACACAGAACCCAATAATGACATTAAAGAAAAAAAAAGATTAAGAAACACTATGTACTCACTCATCTATTTATTCCCTGTTGGTGACAGTGTTCACTCTCAAGAACATAAAACAAAGGAAAAAATACAATCCAATAAGAAATAATCAAATAGATGAAATCTTTAGATTAACAAGACAAGTTTTAGAACTAGTCAACTAGGTTGCATCATCTTAGTCACAAGGAATTTCCAAAAAAAAAAAAACTCACCTTTGAACTGCAAAAATACTAGGGCTTCAATATGAAATTGGATAATCTGTAGAAAGTCCCGAAAAGAGCAAATTTTGGCTTCATTGTTGTTATACTGAATCTGTGAGAGATGATTAGCAGTGAGTATTCTAGTAGCATTCTTATATATATGTATGTATACATAATACATGAGAGGTAGACAGACGGTGAGAGAGAGTGATTAAGGGGTTATACACTTACAGTGGTGCTTGAGGTTGCTGTCGACCCCGATAATCAAATATCCACAATCGCAAGAATCGGCAACAACAGAAGAAAGGACTGAAGGAGAAAGAGAGAGGAGAGCAATGTGAGAGAGAGAGAGCAGTATAAAAAAATGCTAGTTTATTGGGTATATAATTGTATCATATATTATTTATTAAGAAGGGCCTCTTTTAAAAAAATAATAATTTAAGGGGGGCCTAATTGAAAAAATGTTTAAAACTAAAGGTAAAATAATTTTTTGGACAATCTGAGGGGGAAAGTTTAAATTTTCAGGGGGGCACTTTTGAAAATTTTTCTGCAGGTAAAAATTTTTTTTTTGGAATCTCGGTGGGGGGAGACGTGACCCCCTCGTCTCACGGTGGCTCCGCCATTCACTATAGTGGTTTTTGGTGTAATGGTTATGGCCACCCATAAACATGATATATAGTAACTTGATAGACCTTGCGTGAGTCGTCCAATCCAGCTGAAGCACGGTTGAATACTAGATTTCTAATTCTACCCAGCTATGCAAGCTAACATTGACATTTTCAATGTCACACTTTCAAACAATGGCACGGAAGCATTGTTTTCTTTGTAGTATTTTTATCCTTTCTTCACGCCTTGCATGCATGTTAAGCAAATATGGGTTTGTAGGCTATTATGCATAATGTAGAATTTATGGGCCCATGGCTAAAGCCCAAATGAGATAATGAAATAATTGAAATCACGAGGCCTTAAGCTTTATGTAATTTTTCAGAAGAGTCTACATATGGCAAAAGTCGTATGATGGATGACCAATTACTTAAACTTCAAGCAAAATTCATTGGTGGATTATGGGCCGAGCTCCAAAAGTTAGGCTGAGGTGTGTGGAATAGGATCTTTTTTTTTTTTGCCTTTTTTGGATGTGGTGTTAATTTTATAAGATCAAAAACAAAAATGATATTTCCTGCACCGATTAGGTGTTTTACTTAAGTGAGTCTTATAAGTTTCATCACTCCTCCAAAAATTAGCCCTCAGTGTGTGTTTGGGCGTTTAGGTTTCTTTGGCCCTTGGTGGATGTGTTGTATGTTAATTTTTATGAAATTAAAAGAAACAAAATAATGTATCATAGATCAAATAAGTGTAATGTCCATTTGGAACCCAACCAGCCACTAAACACCCTGCTCAAAGTAGTTCCATGTATATGTTTGGCTCAAAGCTAAGCTTTATGAAGCATGAGTTGCTTGTCTAGAAGCACTTCTTGAAAGCACTTCATTAGTAGCTACCACACCGTCAAACGGACACTTGGTCGAATTGGTAAAACATTCAACAAACACGAACTTATCAAAAACTTTATTCAAGATTTGATTGGCTAAGGTTTAAAATTTCGAGAAAGGATTTTAGAATTTAAATAACAAACAGTCTACGGGTATAATGAAATGTTAATTGGGATTGTGTTGTTTATTTGACTAAATAATAAAGGGTTAATGAAATACATATTTTTTGCTACACGTTTAGTGATATTCAGTACAGGTGAATATAAGTGTTAGTAAATTCAGAGAGAAGCAAATGTAAGTGTTAGTAAATTTAGTGAAGGCAAAATATACATTTATAACCTAAAATCAAATAAATACACATAAATTTTTTTAAAAAAAAAGAGTGAAAGTATCCTTTCTTGCATCCGCCCCTGCCTTCAAATCATCCGAGTTTTTGGAAACCCGTCTAGGACCCTCTTCCACGTCCAGCTCCCCAACGGTATAGGATATTATGATTATACCCGGAAGAAAAAAAAAAGAGAGTTAAAAAAGAAAAAGAAAAGAAAAAAAGAGTTAAAAAAGAAATAAGAAAAGGAAGTGGAAGCTCCAAAGTACCTATATAATCTATTATTTTGTTTTGTCAAATTAATATTCTTTATTTAGGAATTTATGAGACACTAAAGTTTGTCTAGATATTGAAACAAAACAAAGTACCATAGCAGAGGCTAGTAGGTGATTCATACAAGTTTGTCACAGGGGCAGAATAGTAGGTTATAAAATTCATACGAGTGGTATAGTGCTTCCATTTGAATCATGTGATTCTAGTTCTAAAAGACTGTTAAACATAGAACTAGCAGTGTGTGACCTCAACCAAAAAAACCTGCCTTATCATACGTACGTTGAATATCTTCAAGCTTAGCTGCAGTTCGGATTCTCTTAAATTTTCTCAGTCATCAACTCTTCATTATGTTCAATGATATTAAGTCTTACAAGTTTGAGCTTGTAGAAGAGATTTCTTATCCATTTTGCACTAGTTTCTAACTAGGCATTGCTATACATTTCAGGATGGCAACGAGAAAGGTTCGGTATAGGTTAGCCTAAACTTGATCTTGCCTGTAATAAAAAAACTCCACTTATTCTAATCTCTCAATGGGGTAAGTAGAAAAACTTCTAATAGAAAGCCACTACATATTCTGTCGTTAATAGAAAAACTCCACGCTCGAACCCAATCTCGTGAAATTTGTCCCTATTTCACTTAAGCTAATCAGAGTTCGGGTTAGAATAAGTTAATCCCATATAAAATATCAAAATAAAAATAATTCTCTAAAAATAAAAAATACATATTATTAAAACACTAGCATATATAATATAAAATTGAGAAAGAAATAAACTAAATCCCATGATTAAAAAGTAACATTAACATCCTAATATTTACTTATATATACCAAAAATATTTTATATTATTAAACTATAATAGAATGATTTAAGGATTTCATAATATAATGAGAGGAAGGCAGCGGCCGGGCGAGGTGAGATAACCCCTACCTCATCCCAAGCCGGCTTTGGATTTTATATTCCTTTTTATACCCGTTCCTAACCCTTTTATTAATAACCCAACACTTAGAATTAGGGCCAGGGTGAAGCGGGTTTAGAGTTTTTTGAATTACATTGCCATTCCTAAATATATTTGAGCAACCTCATCCTATTTTCAATGACATTTTAAAGCGAAAAATCATTGGTTAAATGAGGCACAAGAAAAGTAGGAAGCCACACTTTATTTCCTATTATCTGATTGATTTAAGTACTTTCTTCGAAATAACATAATTCCAACATTTTAATCATTAATGAGATTTTTGTGTTCTTATAAATTTTATCATCATTAATGATTAAGGATCTCATTTAAGATCACAAATTTTACATAAAATGTTACATGAAGTACTGCGAAACCACTCATCGACATGCCAACACATTCGAACACAACAGCAATACAATGGATTACGAATTTTGGGCATTGTTCGCAGGTTTTGGAGTTCTAATAATTTTTTTTTTTATATTAGAATTGCACTTTGAGAAGATATCTTTTATTATAAATAGAGTGCAAAAATGGCTTTCGGTGCATTTACAGTCCACATATCTCAGCGAACATTGAGAGCTATAAGCTGTGAGAATATTTATCAAAACCTCTCAGCTAGTTCTTCAACTTCACGAATGGAAGGAAACTTTTGCGGGCCTTCTATCTCAAGTGTGTGTCTCGAATAAGACCAAATGAGTCTCATATGGGCTTGAGAATTGGCGCTATTGACTATTAAAACTCCAACAAAAATTGTAGTAAATATATCTCATATGTTATAAAACTGAAGATATGTAAAGCAGGTAAAATAACTCAACACAAAATATAGTAAATAGTTCTTTAGGAACTATTAAATATTTTTCATATGAGTTCTTCTGGAACAAGTAGGGCTAGATCTTCTGGATCACCAAAAATTTTATTAATACTATAGAATAAAAAGAATACAACACGAGTTTTAAAAACTTACCTATATTTCTCTTCCTTCTATTCTCTCTCTCTCTCTCTCTCTCTCTCTCTCTCTCTCTCTCTCTCTCTCTCTCTCTCTCTCTCTCTCTCTCTCTCTCTCTCTCTCTCTCTCTCTTTTCGTTGTTCCCAAACCATCGAAAGTTAAGCTATTTATAAACATTCAAAGCCATACAAGATTTTAACTCCAAACTGTGAGGTCATCCATTACCTCACAATACTCTTCCTTGAATGACCGCAATACATATTGGAGTATGTTAAAATTGTCTCATCAAAACCTTGCTAGGAAAACTCAATGGGAAAAAACCTTAGCGAAGGAAAAATAGTACAGTGATATTATGTAATATAACTTAGTATGGGTGCGTTAACACTGCCTCGTTAAAACATTATCAAGAAAAATCCTGTGGGAAAAACTATTGGCAAAGGGAAAAGAGTACAGTACGCGACTCCCCCTCATTCATACTTCTGGTATGAATTAGATAGTTTCTCAAACTCCGTTTGTAGTGTTTTAGTAAATACGTTCATCAAATGGTGACTTGAACATGTCTACTGGACATTGATATTGTCACTCTTCTAGAGCTTTATGCATATAAAAGAATTTTGATCAAATATGCTTCGTTTTGTCACATTTTAATGTAGCCTCCTGTAATCTTTACAATCATTATCTTCATATAATATCATCGAGGATAATCCGCAGCTTTCTTGAATATGTTGAATCATGGATCATAGCCAAATGCACTCTTGGCTTCATGAATTGCAATTCTCTCAGAAGAATTTCAAGAAGTTGCAGTTAATGTCTTGTTCACCGATCTCCAAGATAGAGCAATGTTACTATAAGTAAACACATACCCAATTTGAGACCGAGCTTTATGTGGATCAAAAAAATAGCCAACATCTACATAGCCAATTAATTTAGGTTGTGACTCCTTTGAATAGAAGAAGCTTGTATCAATTGTCCCTTGTAGGTAACGCAGTATATGCTTAATTTCTTTCCAATGTCGTTGAGTTGGTGCAGAATGATATCTTGCCAATAGGTTGACACAGAATGCTATATCAAGTCTTATACCTTTTGCAATATACATAAGAGCACCTATTGCACTTAGATATGGTACTTTAGGACCAAGA
Source organism: Euryodendron excelsum (assembly GCA_033060915.1). Lineage (NCBI taxonomy): Eukaryota > Viridiplantae > Streptophyta > Magnoliopsida > Ericales > Pentaphylacaceae > Euryodendron > Euryodendron excelsum. Next base: position 16,356,423 of record CM065396.1, read on the forward strand.
AGTTCGTCACTATCTTCTCGAGAATGGAAATGAGCTATCTTGCTGTACATCAAGTGATCAGGCATTCATTGGAGAATTTCATGGATGAGCTTGTTCAATATAACATTTTTCTGTATATGTCGACTGATGAATAAAAATACTCAATTTGCAAAACAAGACAATAATTTGGTCTCCCAAGATATTTAATTTTTTCAATAACTAGTACTTTTTGTAATCTCTTCAAAAGTACCAATAATATTCACAAGCATCAATATATATTACAATCATAATAAATCCAGATAAAAATGCATGGATAATTGTACTATTCACTTATCATTCTTTTAATAGATATTTATTGGGATAATTGTACCATCTACGTTCAAATTGGTTTAACCCATACATATATCTTTGAAGTTTGATAGAATATAACTTTCGAAGTATCTGTTTTAATCGGTTTTAAATTCTTCAAGAATTTTCATATGTATATCATTACATAATCCACCATAGGAATAGGCTGTTATACATTCATTAGATGCATATCCAGTCCTTCTGAGACTAACAAACTAATCAATAATAGAATTTCTCATTATAGTCAATACCAAGGCTCTGCGATAAATCTTCTGGTAAGAGTCGTGCTTTATATCTCATTATTCTATTTTCTTATTGCGCAAATATCCATTTGTATCAAACCGGTTTTCCATCTTCGGGTAAGTGGACTACTGGTCCGAATATTTTACAGCTTTTGGTGTTTAGACTACAGGTCCAACATCTGCTGGTGTTTGGACTACAGGTCCAATATTTTCATTTTCTAGTGTTTGAACTACAAGTTCACATACTTTACATTATGCTAATGAGTTTAATTCTAACTCAGTAATTTCTTTTTATTTTGATTGATCATATTATTAACATTTGTTGACTATCTGTGGTTTCGTCTATTACTTCTAGTAATTATATTTAAATAGAAATATGTTGTTAACCAACAATATCATTTCTATTATATCGTTCTCTTGTATTTACATTATTATTTATCGATATCTCATTATTTTCAGGTACCATTTCCTCTGCAGGGGATATCACTTCAGGAGTTTTCTCTTTTGGGAATTCTTTTACAGGAGTTTTTTTCAAAATGTTTACATGATGGGGATTCCTCTTCTGGAGGTTCATTTTCTTCTTCAGGAATTATCAAAACAATTTCCTATCTCCTCAGGAAATTGGTCTTCAAAAGTTCATTCTTCAGGAAGTTTAGAAATTATGGTTTCATCAAGAATACCAATTTGCTCATTTTGTTGTGTTTTTCTCTTTGTGAGAGTTTGACTTTTGTATCGATATATCTCCCACGCTTCAAGCGCTTTGAAATTATGTGCTATTATATGAACAGATGATCCTACAGGGATATCAATATATCATCCTACATGGACATTAATATGTGTTATAGCATTAGCAGCTAGTATCGCTATGATTTAATTATCGTCTTTGTGTCAGCAAATGCTTCAGACAATTAATTTGCAATCATATATAAGTACATAATTCCTTTGGGAACTTCAGATTCACATTGACTTGTTCAAGGATCAAGATGACAAGATGAGACAATTTCACAACATTCCAATTAATCTCACAGCATCACGTTTACATCTTATCTCCCCCTAATTGTGGAAAAACTGACTCCACATAAGGACTATCCGCAAAATATTGAGAAGTAATAGTAAATAAAGATGTAACCATTGTATATATATGCATAAATGAGAGGTATATTAGTATTACAGAGTAACCGAATAATTGTTTGGTAAAAAGAATCTTATAGTTCTTTAGCGGATGTCCAGGAAAATTGTCAATTATTGGACATATTATTGTTGATCCCGGGTGACTAAGACGATCATGCTAATATAAAATTCTTTTGGGATCAAATCACTTCTGGTGTATTACTTCAAATGCTATCACTTCAGGTGATTTCACAGTACAAAAATCTTTTAGGTCGAAAAACTTCTGGTTTATCACTGCAGGTGATCCCAATATAATATAACTCAGAAGAAAAGCAGTAAATTTATCTAGTATATGCTTCTAACATGAAAAGAGAAGTGTAAAGAAAGATATTTTTTATTACCTTCATTACTATATTCTTTTTCATTATATGCTCCTAGTATAATAAAAATAAAGTAAAATATAAATAAAAGTTGAGCAAATTATAGTGCTAGCAGAATGGAATGCATCATCAATATAGAATTTTATTCCTCTTAATCACATTATATTAGCTCTTATATAGTATAACTCGTCTAGAACTTAGCTCGTCTAGAGCCTTCAATCAATTTGTAATACTTAATATTTTGTTATCATTAATTTCAGCTAATGTTAAATTTATGTCATATAAAAAAATTGTGTGCTTTCTCGTAATGTCTACTAGACATATATTTTTTCCATCCATATTTGTAATAATTGACGCATTAGTATGATCTATACCTTCAAATGCAACATTGTTATAATGTTTCATTGTCAATATTATTCTATCATAACAATTGAATATTTAATCATTGCATTACAGGTACGTAACCAATGAAACATCTTCGTACTTCTGGAGAGGTTGAGCTCACATTATTCCACTTCAGGGTATCTCCAAAAATTTCAAAATTATTACATTGTAATCACATCTGTAACAATATCAATGACCATCAAATAAAAGTGCATTCACTTCATGGAATAATATAAAATTGGTCACATGTATCAACTAATTATAACACTCGATTGAGTGAGCTACACTATGCTGGATCCATACTATTCACTTATCACTTCAAAAATTGATATATATATATATATATATATGATAAATTTGTATTCTTTGCAGAAAGATAATATAACACTAATGATAACATAGGAAGAAAATGGGAAACAAAATCAAAATGGAACTCATAAATAGTACCGTAAATAGTAATGTAAATAGTATGCATGGATAATAACGTGACTATTTACCCTTATCTTCTATTATATTTACACGATGTGTCATTAGAATACAATTTCTGAATTAACCCTTTTGATATTGTTACTTCTGGAGCACGTTCGAGGCATAAAATATAAATATATTTGTCTATCATATCTTCATCAGGAATATTTCTTCCATATCATTTTCATTGTGGACGTATTTGAATAATAAAAATTACACTTATTCTTTTATTTGGCAACACTGTTACAACTTCAGGTGTACTAAATTATCGTCTTGCAACTTCAGGTGCATTCAACCATAATCTTGCAACTCCAGATGCATTAAATCATAATTAGACTAACATAAGTAGCAACCATAGTAAGTATAATTAAATAATAGTAGTAACATAAATGAAAGTAGTAGCAGGCGGTAAACCGACCTTATAAAGTAACAATAATTAAATAAACTGCATGCAAATCTGAATAAGCATTCTACAAGAATGCTTGATTTTTTTTATTTAATTTCATTTGTTAACGTAATACATATAATACAATTTGACAATCATCAGTTAATGATTGTGTAAAAATCTCTACCAAACACAGTAATGTTAAGTGGGTATTATGATAAATGATAACTGATAGAACGATAAAAAGTATTGCCGTACTATTGATGAAAGATTATTTATTATATAATTACTATGCAAAGAACTGTGTATAAACAATGGTTATCAATTATAACTCATACATAGTAAAAACACTATTAATACATAGTATTTATTACTATGCGTTTCACCGATATATCAATATATATATCGTATTACTATTTTTGTCTCCATTATAACTTTCAATTTAGACATCAAACTATAGTCAAGTCACATGTCTATGGAAATGTATCGAAATATGAATTCCAGATCTATAAATATTATAGGCAAAAAATACAAGATCTGAGAGAAATAAAGCAACAAAGTTTCGAAATAAATATTATTAATCTCAATAGTTAAACTACTATTCATACTATTCATGCGAATTGAGTGAACAGTAAATAATTCAAAATGAAGATAAATTATACATAAAATGAAGGAACAACATAAAGCACTTAGAGCATCGTGCTGATAACGTGTTATAAAACTGAAGACATATAAAGCAGATAAAATAACTCAACACAAAATATAGTAAATAGTTCTTCAGAAACTGTTAAATATTTCTCATATGAGTTCTTCTGGAACAAGTAGGGCTAGATCTTCTGGATCACCTAAAATTTTATTGATACTATAGAACAAAAAGAATACAACATGAGCTTTGAAAACTTACTTATATTTATTTTCCTTCTATTTTTTCTCTACTCTTCTATCTCTCTCTCTCTCTCTCTCTCTCTCTCTTCGTTGTTCCCAAACCATCGAAGGTTAAGCTATTTATAAACATTCAAAGCCGTGCAATATTTTAACTCCAAGCTATGAGGTCATCCATTACCTCACCATATCATAAAATTTGTAACAGCCCAATAAACTTTGTAATAATAATCTGTAACCCCATAATTAAACAATAAAATAAACTTCTAAATCTTTAATAAAATATCCCAACAGAGTTGGTGAGTTTCAAACTTATTTGTTAATGTTATTAATTCCATTATCTTGTGTCTTGTAGTGAAAGAATAGATGTGAGAAATATAATTATGTATAGTATTACTCCAAAAGAATTTTGCCTCTTCAAATTTCTATCAACTAAAAGTAGTTCTTGTCCAGCCACTTCAGCCCAACTTGTTTTGCATTAAAAACTTTTCTCTACCACAGAACTGTTGTTTAGAAGTTTTCAATTATGATGAGGTTGCATGTTTATTGACTTTATGTTTAGTAGTAAGCATTGAACAAGTATGAATTAGTCAGTAATCACTGTTTTCTTAACCATAAAGAATAAAGTAAAGCATGAAATCATCATATTTTAAATGGTTTAGATCTCCGATTCCAAACTTGTCATATTATCAAGTTTGTTTGGGTCTTCCCATTGATATGTGGCGCATGGTGTTCCCTCAATAAAAATTTTGGCTATCTTTGAAGTTCTATATAAAATTAAGTGCCAATGATCGATCTACTGTAGTATCACTCGATCCAACCACTTTAAAGATACTCAATTGGCCGCTTCATTGCCCCCAGATGCGTGGCACATGTTCAAATTTTGTCCAATTTTATATGATGTCCGTTTTTAATTGAAATAATTAAACAAAAATTACGTAATTAAAGGACAAAATTATTGTAATAGAAACAACATAGACCAAATCGAGATAGGGTCATGATAGGATTACCGGTACAATTAGTCCTGATCTTTTCTTTTTTTTTTTTTTTTTTAAGGCAAATTAGATTTTTATGTGGAGGAATCTAATGGAAAGTACTTAAGAAAATCTATACAAAATTTGATTGAAGCTTATAAACTAGTTATGAAACAATGGTACAGATTTTAAAAAAGTATTACTATACACAAAATAAATAAATAAATATAATAATATTATTATCACGTAATTTTAAAATGAATTTCCGTATAACTTTATGGGGAGATTAAAACTCTCCATGTCAGAATGCCATTCTAGCAACCGTTAAAACATCATGTCTTGCACAACTACAACAATAGTCAGAAAAGAGTTTTGTCGCATCAACCAACCCAAAATAATAATAAATTAAAAAAAGAGCAAAGAAAACCAAAGAAAGAAAAGAATCCCCTTGTCTATGCTGACTACACATCGGAGCCCACATAATAATTGAAACTTTAATCACCCTCCACCATCTTCAAATGTTACAATAAAAAAAGGAAGCGGAAAAGAAGCCAAAATCAAGCAGTAATTAATCATATCCAAAAGGAAGGAGAGAGAGAGAGAGAGAGAGAGAGAGAGAGAGAGAGAGAGAGAGAGAGAGAGAGAGAGAGAGAGAGAGAGAGAGAGAGACGAAGAAACAATTTGGGTAATCCCTGTAGCATTTCACTAAGGACCAACACTAGTACTCTCAGATAAACTAAGTAGTTCCTCCAAATAATCAGCACCTAAGTCCTCCAAAACCACCACATTTTCGATCCTCAACTGTTGTTCTTTCTCTTTACTCTTCTTGTTACTCACTCCTTTCCTCTTCAAGGAGTGTCTCTTCTTCAGTGCCAAAACCGGCGAACACCCTTCCTCAAAACCATACTTCATCTCTTGAAGGGACTCGTAAGCCATCTCTGCCGGAAAATTGAGAACAGCCATAGAACCCCGCATTGCAAATGCAGCTTGGTCATAAGCTAAAGCCGCGGCCTCAGCAGTGTCAAATGTCCCCAGCCATACCCTAATTCCATTCCTGGTCGAGTCCCTTATCTCGGCTGCATATTTTCCCCATGGCCGCCTTCGAACACCTCTATAGGTAATCTCCTTCGTGGGCTCCTCGCGTGTTTCTGAACACACTTCTTCTTCTCTGGCTTGAGCAGAGGAAGTGCCCAATGAGTCACTGTTTGCTTCTGTTAGAACTCCGAAGAGAAGCATTTCTTCGGAGTCGTTTTCGTTGAACGGAAGGGTTAATTGGTTATGGAAGCCTAGCATATTTAATGGCATGGATTCTTGCGAACGCGTTGAAGACTGGGATGAGAATTCAGGAAATGGTTGCTGGAAGAAAGAAGTATCCATTAATGAATTCAAAGTTGGAATTCAAAACTTTCTTAGCTTCGAAGTTTTCTCTGCTCTTGAATACTCTTGCATGTATTGGTCTTTGGTCATATGACAATAATAGAAAGCTTAGGCCTTTTATAGCCACACGAGGGGGGTTTATTGCAAAAGTTGGTACGCTACATACTCTCTATATATAGATATAATATATATATATATACATGCGTGAACCTTTGTGGTCGGTGGAACTTGGAGGGACCCCCTAAAGCCTAAGGGAGTTATTGCACGTGAGTCAAAGGACTCGTGGGCATGGCAGCCAGGTCAGATGAGAAATCAGCGTGACGTTGGCTTAGTTATTTTGATGTATTTTTATTTTCCGGGTGGCATTCCACTGCCCATGTGGCACTCTACAGAGCGCTGGTCAGAGCTTTTCCTCATTGACCGTTCTCACGAATTCCACAATTTGACCGATACGTTTATTCAAAGACCATTTATTCGTGGCTATAAGAGTTGTGTATGTTATGTCATTTGGTACGGAATAGTGATGATATTATGGTAAAATGGAAGGGTTAAAAGAGTATGAGAGATCTCTAAACTTAAAAACTTTGATATAATTTTTACATGCAAGTAATGCAAGTGGTAATAGTAAGATCCTTTTTATCCCATGATATAATTCATCATATAGATGATAAGGCAGATCACTATGTACAAGCTGCAGTAAGTTGCAAAAATAAGTAAAATTGAAAATCACTTTTGTTCAATTTTTTTTTTTTTTTTTTTGGGTTCATTAATCATCACACACGCACACACACAAAACAAAAATAAAAAAAGATTATGCAAAGATGATTGTGTTGCTCTACCCATTTGAGCTCCTTGATGCTAAAATTTTGAAACAACTACATATCTTCACTCTCATACAAGTAGTTCAACATTTCAATATGCTAGTTAACCTAACAATAGAGCCTAATGGTGATAATAGAGGAGCCGAATAACTTGGTAAATTCTTAGCTGCAGTGTTAGATATTTGAAATCGAATTTCACTTGCATCTAAGTATGGGGCTCTGAAGGCTTAGCAAGAGCAGTTATCCTTGGTTGTGTAGTCATCACCCTTGGACCAAATGCCGATAATAACAATAAAGACTCAAAAATTTTAATTTGGTTTTTGTTATTTTGGTTTAATTTCATCTAGACTCCTCAAATTTGAAATATTGGCATTTGGACCCATTACTTTTAAAGATAAACATCTAGACCCCTAAGGTTTTGTGTATAGATTACTGGACCCTTTGCCGTAAATTATGTTCACTGATTTCCGTTTCTTGACATATTTAACTAGATGAAATGACAAATCTACCCTCCATTTGTTCTAAAAATATTGAAAGATAAGATAATTGCTCATAAAGTTTCATTATGCTATTCCTGACCTAGGTCTTATTTTAATTTCAAGTATGGTGAGTAGAGGTGGATAACAAGCTATATGGCTTACGTTAATCTCTATTGTCATACTATATTGCCTTTTGGATGTGTTTTTGTGTTCAAACCTAATTTAAGAGCAGCAGCAAGTCAAAATTTTTCCCCTCTCGCTCCACACACACCCCAGAACACAATCAAACTCACATTCTACACAAATAACAAAACATATTCATAGAACATTTTACTCTTAACTACTTTTTTTCTTAATTTGTATTCTAAATCCATAAAAAAAATATTTAGCATGTCTTGAAAAAGTGATTAATACATTGAGAAATGTTGACCTATATATCTTCATTTATATAGATTATTTCTTCTCAAGCCTTCTTATTTACAAGTTAGCCTACCTGTTTATTTTAATATTTTTCATTTTTTGAAGTTAGCTTACATGTTTTTCAATTTTTGACTTTTTTTTTCACTTTTCCCAAGTTAGGTTACTTGTTTTTTCAATTATTTATCTTTGACATGTCAGCGAAGAAATGGACAACTGCTCTTGCCTGTAAAAAGTAAAAAAAAAAATAAGAAAAGAAAAGAAAAGAAAAAACCCTTTTAGTGTAACGGAAGCAAACCTTAAGGAGAGACAGAGGGTTTAGTTACATATGTTTGGAAGATAGAGAGTTAAGTGTTAATATACCAAACTGAGGGCTCTAAGTGTAATTTACCCTTGCTATTTTTGGTGAAAGACTTGGATAAGCAGCTCGCCGTTATACTTGATTTGGCTACTTGGTCTTTGTTCCGTTACCGGTACCACAACCAATGCCAATATTCTTGCATGTCGCAATCAAAGCCAACAGTATCAAAACATATTTTTTGACTCATTCTTCTTCGGATTTTTCATTGAACTACAAAACGAAAGAGAGAGATCTATAAATTATATTTAAACTACAAGGTCCCATGCATTTGTCAATCAATTAAATTACTAATAATGATTGCAACAGGAATCCCACTCCTTATCTTAAATAATCAAGAAATAAGGTAAATATCCATATAATCAAAGTGTCTTGTAATTTCGAAATTGCTATGACTGCATGATTTTGGATGGAGCTTCTATATAGAAATTTTATTTAGGTAGTTCCTTCTCATTTCTCTATCTCTTTTTTTTTTTTTTTTTTAACCATTCCATGTTATTATCTCTGTTTTAATGAGTTCCAAGCGAGAAAGAGAAAGAGATCAATGCCAACTAGTGCTTCCCAAAATTACTTCTATTGATTAAATATTTGAAAATCGAACATGAAACATCATATTTATAGGCCGAGGGATTGTCCTAGTTGGTTAAGTTAGTGTGTTTTCTATGTTGGTCAACTTAGATTCAACTTTTGGAATCACACCACTAGGGATTTGGTTTTTGTGAATACCTTAGTCCCGATGTGAATAACTCTCATTTAATAAGACCGGAAAAGAGATTAGTTGAAATGTGTTTAAGCTGACCCCGATCACCCCTGACCACGATACCAAAAAAACAAACAAAGGAACATCATATTTCTAATCCATTTATTGCCTTCACTAGCTCCCCTCTAATGTGGGTATTTACCAACGTCTTGTTATTTAGCTGGGAGAGCATTTCTCAATTTCAAGTATATTTTGGGGGTGGGGGGAATCTGAGGTCCATGGCAGCTAAAGTTCTGCCTTTTTTTAAGGTCATGTGCCTGCTGCATTAAGTGATTACAAAAACAGAATTAAGGAGATGTTTCACATGATAACGAAAAACAAATTAAGTTCATGATAAACTATTCATTTTTTTTGTCAGAAGGGTTTATGCATTCTGCCGTAGTATGTAGTTAGGCACCAAAGCCGCCAAAATTTGGCTGCTTTTAGCTTGATTGGCCCTCGTGCCAGTTAGCATTCAAACAATAATCATTCCCTTAAGCAATTCTAAATACACACTACAATTTTTAAATCTCATTCTGTCTAGAACGTGAAGGAGTAATAAATAAAAAAAAAACCACAAATTCTTAATTAGTCTAACATGGTATCATGTTTGCTTTACAGTGAAAATAATTATCATACATGTAACTCATAATTACTAAAAATATGAGTCCCAGTTGACAATTACGTCAGATGTGACTCGCAATTACTACAAATCTGACTAAAAAATTTTCAAGACAGTCCAAGAGAGTGGCAAATATTTTGATTGAAGGGCTAAGATTTTTTCAGTACTTGAAAACAATATCACGATATCCGCGCTATTCCGTAACCGAAACTGATGGGTCATAGGTCCCAACATTAGCTCCATTTGAATTGGGCCAAAATAATTGCACCAAAACAGGGAAAATAAGATAAAAAACAAAGAGAAAAAGGTCCAATTGACTGCATATGTAAATATATTATAATACATATAAGCATATCTATATTTATAGTGAAACTAAGAGATAACGGGATTATAGCATGTAAATATATATAAAACAATATATATATCAAACTAAGAGATAACTCAATGTCGGTGACACATATATATGAAACAATATCAATATATATATATATATATATGATTTACCAAACCACCACATAAGCAAAGCAGTCTGATCCACCACTGCTCAGAGTTTTGAAAAGGTGGTCAACAAAGGATTATTCAATTGACATTGCAAATTGGGCAGTGAAAGTGGTGAAACATAATAGCAAGTGGATTGATGGGTCTGTCTCCTTGTACAAGGACTGGTCAAGCAGAAACTTTCATAGTGAAGGATTCATCGATCCAACTTCCAAAAGATTTTAGAAAGTCTTCCGGAATTCAACCCTCACAAAAAGTTCTGGTCAAAAGTTGCAATATTATAAACTCGAGTGGAAGCTTTTGAACACACCCTTTTGGCTTCAGTGAAAGAGAGGATTTTCGAAGGGTACTAAATCGCATCTAAATACTACAAGTAAGATGTGATGCTTAACATGTATATCTGAGCAAATGAGTGTTTAGTATAAGCTTTCAAGTTGACCTCTTTTCTATTTTTTTTTTGTGATAAGTTACTATTTATATAACAAGTTGATCTCTTTTTTATTTTTTTTGTGATCAGTTATTATTTATATATTTAATATATAAAATTTACATATTTAGTGTAGATAATAACTATGTGTACAATGTTAAAGGAAGAGTTAGTTAAAAATCTGAACAGTCTATAGTAAAAAAAAAAAAAAAAAAAAAAATGTAAGCCTATGAGATTTAGGAGTTTGGTTGGTCATAAACTAAAAACAAGAGGAAAGTAAAGGAAAACATGTTTTCTTAGTATTACAGAAGTTAAACAAAAAAATAAAGTTAGAAAGAAGCCAATTTGCACGTGCTACCCTCTAATCTAATATTATTAGTAAATCTAATATCTACTAACTATTTAGAGAAGAGGGAACAGTAGGAGATGTTCTCTACGCTTTTTATTCCAAATATACCCTTGGTTGTTAATTTGCAAGGAGTTACCACAGCAAAGCCTTTTTTCAATAACAATCGTGTCCTTCTTAAGTAGGAGATATATTTAGTGCACAACATAATTACTGGCACTTAGACGTAAACTTTACAGTGAATACTTATTAAAGTACAAGAAATGTAAAAATCATAAAAAAGTAATATCTAAAAACAATAGTGGCATCTTCTCACTGAATGACCTAAAAAAAAAAAAAAGCGACCCAAAAATTTACCTTTGCATCCACTTCTCCGAAGTCTTGTCCTCTCTCTCTCTCTCTCTCTCTCTCTCTCGTAGGGTGGAGCCTCCTTTCCTACTTTACATATCTTTGTTTTTTTTTTTTTTTTTGAGTTAATTATATTTTACGCCTCTGCACTTTATACTAAATTTTACTTTAAGATTTTTAGTTTAAATTGTAATAATTAATTTTTTACGCTTATAATTTGTTACATTATTAACCTTACGCTAAATTCCATGTAGAAAATAGATAAAAATTTGTATATGACATATACGCTGCCTTTTTAAGAGGCAAATATGTAAGATCATGCTTCTATAAATAGTATTGCTTCATAAATAGTTTGAAAAATCACACTACCTAATTAAACTATTCTATAACTAGTATGTAAAAGCATGATTTAGAAGCATGATTTAGAAGCATGATTTGTAAAGTCATTCATAAGGGGTTATGTGTTTTTGAATACTGTCTTGAAAAATAAGGGGTCTCCTCATCCATACAAATTCATCCATAACCTTGTTAATTATGTTGGGGTCTCCTCTTCTTCCTGAATGAATAAGGTTGCTCGCACATAATCTTCTACAATTATATGTATATATATATCCACATATTGCTTCATATCTGTTGATGTATATGTGTATATGTGCTAGGAGTAGATTAGTTTTTTTTCCCTCTTTCTAGGGCATTACTCTAGCCTAGCTTATATATAATGTTATTTCTATTCATTGTAAATATATAGCCTTTATATATACAAGTGAACCTTTTCTCTTTCATTTTCGCTCTCTTTCTCCTCCTCCACATTCAACAGTATATATATCTTCATTATTCTAACATGGTATCAGAGCCAGGTTTTATGTCTAGCTTCTCCTTTTCCTATGTTTGATCCATTGATTTCTATTTTGCATCTATTCTACTGCTTTTATCTACTTTTCGTCCAATTTTGATCTATTTTCTGCTACTGCCGAATACTAAAAGTTTTTAAAATTAGATTTTAAAACCATCATCAGATTCCTCTTGGAATTCTCTTTCTAGATTTACAAATATCGAACCCATAAGCCTTGGCACGCGCCCCCACGCACCGATTAAAGTTTGGTGCGTAAGATCCACTCTCAGAAGACTCTCCAAGTGCTCACATGCGTGCAAGGCACGTCGGTCAACGCCTTACGCGCCTCTACTCGCCCACAACCACGCGCAGATTGTGACGTCATCTAGCGACGTCACCTTACTGATGTCATTTGCCACGTCAGCTGCTATGATCCACACTTGCCACATCATCTGCCACGTCACTTGCCACGTCATTTGCCACCTCGTCTGCCATCTCAGCTGCCGCATCATCTCCACGTTTGCTTCTGGTTCACCCGAGCTCATTTGAACTAGTTCAGGTCTGGCTTTAGGTTATTTTGCAAGGTTCATCTATTTTTTGGCCACTTTTGGTCTAGGTCAGACCGGTTCTTAGCTAATTTGGGCCTTTTGGACCTGTTTTTGGCCTCGATTTTGCCAAATTGTGTACTGAATTTACTATTTTGGTCATATTAGTCACTTTTTTTTGGCCTGTTCACTGCTCTTCTTGTCTATTTTAGTCCGGTTCACAGTGGTCAATGGGTAATTTGGACCTTCTGATTCTATTTCTGCACTTAGTTTTGGCTATTTTTGCTCTGTTGCTACTATAACTACTACTTTTTGCACTCTTTTCTACTGTTTGGATTGTTTTTGCTTCTGTCTATTCACTATGGATTGATTTGAGGTTTTCAGACCTATTATTGTCACTCTAGAGGGTCCTAATTATATACCATGGTCTCAGGCGATGTCTAGTTTCCTCAAGGGAAAAAAACTTTGGCGTTATGTCGCTGGAGATATTGAGTCATCGGTTAAGAGTGCCACTGAAACAGCTGCTGAGTAGACTGCACGTCTTGAGGAGTGGGATAGAAAAAATATCAGATTATCACGTGGTTTCACAATACTTCTATTCCCTCTATTAGCCTACAGTTTAGGAGATTTGATACTGCTCATGCCATCTGGGATTTTCTAGCTACCAGATATACTACAGCCAATCTGGCTTATCAGTAACAGCTTTTGACTTCCCTATGTCGACTGAGACAGGACCCTGGATAGTCTATCAGTGCCTTCTTACCTCAGATTTATTCTATATGGGACCAGTTGACTCCGTCCGAGCCTAAGTGGGTCAGTGCTGTTGATGCTGCTTTGTTTGCCACCTATCGCGATCAGCAGCATTTGATTCTATTTCTCATGAGCCTTTCTGATGTATATGAGCTGGTTTGAGCTTCTCTCCTTCATCGTATTCCTCTCCCTACACTAGAGCAGGCTATTTCTGAGCTCTTGTCTTAGGAGACTCGCCTTGGCCTTGTTCCGACTTCCCATGTGAATATCGCTCTTGCTGCTCCTAGTTCCAGAGCTTGTGGCTCCTCTGGTGGTTCTCAAAGTTCTTCAACCTCTGGTGGTCAGTCCTCTGGTTCAGTTTCTCGGCGTGATGCATGTACTTTATGTCATGCTACTGATCATCGCTTGCTTACCTGTCCTGTTAGGGTTTACAAGCATTTTCGCCAGTGAGGTCCTAGTCACTATCGGTCTAACTGTCCCAAGAACCCTACCGACCGAGATACTCTTCCTCATTCCACTGCTGAGGCTTCCTCTACTGCTTCTGCCTCTCCTACGCTGATCGATGTCAGTGATCTTCTTGCCCTTGTTCAGCAGACTATGTCCGTTTAGGTATATCCTCATGGTACTTGGACTATGGATGTAGTAATCACATGACTTCTGATTTATCTCTCTTCTTTTCTAAATCCTCTGAGTTTTCTTTTCTTGTTATCTATACTGCTAATGGCTCTTTTATAACTGTTGATCATGTTGGGCATGTCTCCACCTCTCTTCTGTCCCTTCCCTATACTTACTATATCTCTAAACTCGCTCTTAATCTTGTTTCTATTGGCCAACTATGTGATCTTGGTTT